>JABUQX010123668.1:7500-10000 GCA_015478945.1 Trachelipus rathkii | reverse complement strand
TTATTATACATATTATTATATACAAATATATAAAGATCATCGCATATGATTACGTATATCCATACACACGTTATATATATATATATATATATATATATATATATATATATATTTATACTCAAAAAATATATATATATATATATATATATATATATATATATATATATATATATATATATATATATATATATATATATATATATATATTGACTGTTTTTTTATTTTAAAAACGTTATTTCTTCTTCTTCTTTCTTCTATTCTTTCTTCTTTCTCTCTCTCTCTCTCTCTCTCTCTCTCTCTCTCTCTCTCTCTCTCTCTCTCTCTCTCTCTTACCCTTTTTTTTTTTTTTTTTTTTTATTTAAACTTTTTTTGTGGTCGGAATTTGATGGAAGAAACACTATAAGAAAGAAAGACTCGTCAAAGCATATCCAAATCATAAATAAAATTTGAAATAGGTTCAGTAGAAAAAGGTTTTTTTATTCTCATTTCTAAAAAAAATTTTTTTTTTTAGAAATTAAATTTTTTTTTTCAGCTGGATCGGCAAAAACCTTACACCAAAAAGCCAATCTGGCCCAACCATTCCAGATCTACTATAAAAATGGAAATTAATTGAGTAAAAAATATTGAAAATATCGAAAAAAATAATTAAAAATTTACAAAATATAATAATAATAATAATAATAATAATAATAATAATAATAATAATAATAATAATAATAATAATAATAATAATAATAATAATTATAGTAAAATAATAATAATAATAATAATAATAATAATAATAATAATAATAATAATAATAATAATAATAATAATAATAATAATAATAATAAATATGAATAACAATAACAATAACAATAATAATAATAATAATAATAATAATAATAATAATAATAATAATAATAATAAATTTACCACAAAATTATAAGTAAGTAAAATCAAAAAATGTTTAAACAAAAGTATTATAGAATGAATTTAAAAATAAATAAATTTAAAAATTAATAAATAAATAAAAATTTGGCAAAAATACTGAAATAAAATATAATTAAATAAAATTCTCTCTCACTCTCATTCTCTCTCTCTATATATATATATATATATATATATATATTATATATATATATATTATTTATATATATATATATATATATATATATATATTATATATATATATATATATATATATATATATATATATATATATATATATATATATATATGTTCTTTGTTTACAGGTATCGGCAACGGACCCGGACTGTGGGGTGAACGCTATGATAAATTACACCCTCGGAGATGGATTCAAGCATTTTCACGAGTTCAAAATAAAACCGATAAGCGGCGACATCTGCATATCGGGCCATTTGGATCATGAGAAGAGGCCCGTCTATGAGTTTCCTGTCGTGGCCACAGATAGAGGTATTGTATTGCTCATACTTTTATTGTACTAATGAAAGGAGATATTATTCGATTGATGATAGTTTTATAGTACTTGTGATGTAAGGTTATTTAGGGCTTGGTAGTTTTATAGTACTATTAGTATAAGGTTCTGTAGTGCCTGGTAGTTTTATTGTACTAATGGTATAAGGTTCTGTAGTGCGTAGTAGTTTTATAGTACTAGTGGTATAAGGTTCTTGAGTGCGTGATTGTTTTAGTACTAATGGATATAAGGTTCTGTAGTGCGTAGTTTTATTCCACTAATGGTATAAGATTCTGTAGTGCTTGGAAGTTTTATAATACTAGTGGTATAAGGTTCTTTAGTTTGTGGTAGTTTTATAGTACTAATAGTGTAAGGTTCTGTAGTGAGGTAGTCTATAGTATTAGTGTCATAAGGTTTGAGTGTAAGAATTATATATATAGCATTAAATTTATAAGGTTCTGTAGAGCGTAGTACTTTTAAAGTTTTTAGTGGTGATTAGTAGTACTAGAGAAATATTTTTAGTTCTTTGTATATTTATTATTTTATTACCTATTAAAGTTTTAAATGTTAGTTATTGAACGGTATGATGATATTATTATAATTATTATTATTATTATTATTATTATTATTATTATTATTATTATTATTATTATTATTATTATTATTATTATTATCGTAGGTTCGTGGCAAGTTGGAGAGTAATAAGATTAAAGCGTATAAAACATTGAATTTTTCTTAATTTTCTCCTTACTAGTGATAGATTCGTAATGGGTCATTTGAGAGAGTTCCCGTACGCGATTTTTCTTTTTCTTCTCTTCTCTCTTCTCTTCTTCTTCTTCTTCTTCTTCTTCTCTCTTCTTCTTTCTTTCTTTCTTTCTTCTTCTTCTCTTCTTCTTTGAGTATTATTTTATATTATATATTTAATAATTTTAGTTTCTTTCAATTTTTTTATTACTTTTCAAAGCTCTCTTATTTTGATGTTTTAGTACTACTACCATTAAATAATAATAATAATAATAATAATAATAATAATAATAATAATAATAATAATAATAATAATAAGTATGATTTGATAATTTTTTT
>JABUQX010123667.1:15000-20279 GCA_015478945.1 Trachelipus rathkii | reverse complement strand
CGATATGAAATAAATTTTTATAAAGTATAAGTTATGTTATGCTACCAAATAAGTTTGAATTGATTGGATTATATTAAATTACATTAGTGATTCACATTAGAAACACGATTACAGAAATCATTTGAAGAAAATGTGTTTATTTTAGAGTAACTAGAAAATAGTGCTGAGGAGCTGTAGCCACGTTGCCGTAAGGTTTCGGGTGGATCTGCAGTGCAATAATTTTTTGATTGAAACGGAAGTTGGAGCAAAAATATTTTTGGCTTGAGCTGAGGCCGGAGCCAGATTATGATAAAATATTTTACTTAAACTCTACAGATCTTAGGTCATTCCTTGTCTGTTCGGTGCAGTATCTGTACAACATTGATTAGGTAAATGCTCGGCATAGCTAAACAGTATCGCAGGTACATATTTGAATAGCAAACGACTGATGGGGTCGGTATGGCACGTTAGCAGAAAATATCTTTTATGAAGGCTACTTATAACTTCCTTGTTCTTGTAAACGACATTGCGATTTGTTATACCTATCATATTATTGTTAGCTTTATTCCTTGCCTCCAAACACTGATTCCCCTACTTTCAAATTAACTCTTATAATCAAACACCCTAAATTTTTTAATCACAGGCTCAAGTCAATCCCCATTCATATATAGTTTATTAAAACTTTTTATGTTTATTAACCTTTTTGAAGAACCTTACACTTTTTTTTACTATTAAAATTCATTTGCCACTTTATCTGCCCACCCAACAAGAAGTTATGCAAACATTTTTTGAAATCTTTTAGTATTAAGAATCAAACTGTTACTTACTAAGGATAGCCATTTTTGTATTACGTGCAACTGCTTATAAACCTTACATTTCAAACGCCAATATCGAACAATTTATATATATGAGAACCAATATTGGCCCCAGCACAGAACCTTGTAGAACAACCACTCTTCACTATTTCCGATAAAAACACCACCGCGCTCACGGGCCCCAGAGCCTTAATCTAGGAGGGGTGTACTCATTTAACATTCGAGCCAAGACGAAGCCAAACCCAAGAAAGAATAGCTCACGTTCTCCACCGACCAAATTTGCGAACCTGGGGACCCTCGCTTTGTTTGGCGAGTGCTCTACCACATGAGCTACAGAGTCGATTTTTATATTAAATACAAATATAAAAAACATAAGATAAAAATATATACACTATTATATACACAAACATACACAAATACACACATATGTACATAACCCTAGTCAATAATACTGCAAATATTCTTATAACACTAACATCAATAACAGTATTTACCATTACTAACACCCAACATACTAGTATCGAAACATTAATATAAACGCACTAATATTTAACCACTATCACTATTTTCATTAACACTAGATTCATCAACTGATAATTTTATTTATTATATATTATTATTATTATTATTATTATTATTTATTATTATTATTATTATTTATATTATATTGATTATATTATTCATTATTATTATTATTATACTTCACCTTTTTATCTGTTTTTGATGTTTGGTTTACTACCCTCCTTTTCAGAATTCTCATTATACCTTCAGGACCTGCAGCTTTACTTGGCTTACAATATGGTCCAGTTAAAGATTTAATATCTTTACCTTCATATTCAAATTCTATAAGTCTAGTTGTTACATGCATACAAGAACTATTAGTCTTCCAAACTATTATCCAATCTTTCCTCAGTATAATATGACGCAAAATAGCGTTGGAGAAATGGTTGGACCAACTCCTTATATTCTACACCCCTACCCAAAAAGACCCTAAATTTTTATCAATTTAAGTGTGAAGTGAGGCCAAATTCTACCAGCACCACTATTGCAATAACCAATATGTAACAAAAAACCATCTAAAGAAGCTTCAAAACACCATTCTTCTCCTATTACTATTCGTGCAGTTGTATAGCATTTACACAATACACTCAAATTTCTGCACCTTCTACATCATCTCTATCTCTCTTCTTCCTTTACCCAATACTCTACATAAATTCAATTTGAGTGCTATGTCTACTGTTCTCACTTTCACCATCTCCACCACACCAACTCTTTTAATTCTCAATGATGTTTCTATTATAACTTAAATGTCACCATTTACCTTCTCGTTCTAAAGAAAGGTAATTCAACTACCACCACACACCTTCTTCTTCACTCAAGAAATTCAAATCACCTTCCCGACCATTCTCATTTTTCTCCCGCCACCCCAAAAATGTTGGCAATGTAATAATATTACCATCCCTTATTTATGGTATCACCTATCCTACCAATTATATCCCCAGCATCATATTATCATAAGAGTGGAGATCAGACGATGTCAACAGAACTGATGGATAAACATTCATTGCAAATAATAGTTCCCCAAAAAAAATCACACATCTTATTTGACAACGTCCTCCATGGACCCATACTTCACAACCACACTACACTTGGTATGCGATCTGTTCTTATACTTTAAATTTACCATTAGTAATATCTAGGTACTCATACACACAATAGTTCTACATAGCTGTGTGTATCCACAAGGCAAGTCACTCCATTCCAAAATTGCATACTGCCATTCTTTTCTCATTTCTCGTAATCCACACTGACGTGCACACATTTGACAACACCACACCCAGCTGCAAATTCAACACTTACCATGCTTCCATTTCTTGTTTCTCTGTCATCTGCTGAATGCAACAAGTCAAAAGATTTTGCATTCTTTTCTAATAACTACATCTTCCATCACGCTCTTCTCGTGTTTCTCCTCAACATTTATTCCTCTTCTTCATTCCATGTTTACCCATAAGCGAGATTTATAATTACACCTCTCTATTTTCTGCCAGAAATTATGACACATGGTCGTTTAACGAGACACGATCACGACATTCTCCGATCCTAAATTATTGAGCACATTCACGCATTCCTGGCAAGAGATAGGGAGTAGTGGGTAGAGGACACAACTTCCACACTGACCACCGCCCCCCCTTAGTCGATTCTACGACACGCAGGACATACGGTTTGGGCAATATGAAGAAAATATTAAAAATGTTGAGGCTAAAAATGTGTCGCCTCGGTCATCCTCACACGGAAAGGAGATACGATGCTAGATAATACAAATTCAAAACAATATTAAATTCACTCAAGAGCAGCAGTATACACATACATATGAGAATGTAGAAAAAAAAAGCTGCTACCATTTGCAAAACCCATTTTTGCGTAAAGGTACAGTTATAAAACTAATCAATTCTTCCTACTAGGATAGGTTCAAAAACTATATACCGTATCCAAATTGCTATGGCATCAAATAGTTTTAAATTTGATTCGTATTCAAAGAAATGAGTCAAAAGCTATATCATCTTCATCCAATTCTAGCATTATTTCAAGACAGAGCACGTGGCAGATCCTCTGTCTAGTTTTTGTGAATATCAAGAGCAGCAAAGTCTTTCAAAATTGGTTGAAAGGAAATTTTGCTTCCAGTGTACTTGATAAAAAAAATAGGTTTGTAAAACTTTGCCATAGGCAAATATTTAGACCCTTTTTATCTATTGTGACTAAAAAGTCTAAAGAAAAATCTTAATAGCAGATTATATATACTATGACCATAGGCTTTAAAAGTTAAGAAAAAAAATTGATAGTTTTGTTTATTTATCGGAGAATAGCAAAGTTTGAGAATATCAGAATAGCATCAATTAGCATCAATATTCATTAATAGACGAAAAAATATCTTCTACATTTCCATGGTACCAGAAGTCCAATTGTTTGCTCAAATCAACTATAATTTTACTAAAACAATGTTTATACGAAAATGATATTGCTAATTGGTTTCCTAATAAGATATGTGTATTCTCTACTAAGTATTAAATATCACAATTATTGTCTTGCACTTTTGTGAATTTTCTTTTCTTTTAGTAATAATTTTAAGTAAACTGTTTCTACTAAAGTTAATTTATCAATAAAAATTGTGACTAATTTTGAATATACGATACTTGTTCATTCTTATTTTTATGACTGAGCCGTTCATATAATAAAGAGATTTTATGAAATCTTTTAATGAAAACTATTCTGAAGAGCTTGGTGTTTCTGTGTATGCGTAAAAATTTAATCTCTTGTAATTTAAATAAAGAATTAAGAAAAAAATTTTGTACACCATATTTCTATAATTTTAAAAGAAATTAGTTGTTTAACTCAATTTCAAAGTTAGAGATAAATAGGTTATGACACAAGCAATATAGTTTCTGGGGCTAATACCCAAGGATAGTTCTGTCATTCCACTGGCTAGCCATACCTAAATAATATTCTTAGGTCAGTAAAGAAAACTGGAGTTAGGGATAAGTATTTAAAAAAATGAAATATTTATATTATTATTATCGGAACCTATGGAGATCGAAAAAATATTTTGCTCATATTTCGAGTCAAATTATACTCCATATTATATATATAATAACAATTCCAAAATTCATAGTCTAATTTTTTGATTATTTTACTACTTGACTTCATTCCTATTATATTTTTTAAACTCTGCATGTTATTATAAATTTGTTTAACCTTTTCAATAAGTATAAATTAATATATAGTTATGAAATATATATATATTCTCACATATAAATATATATATATATTTTGCTTTATTTTATATTTTTTGTCTTTAACGCTTAGAGGTTTTATAAGTACCATACATGATTCAATAAGCATGATTTGAGATTGCTTTTCGTTATTGGAATATTATTAGTAATTATATATATTAATACTGTCTTAATATTTTAAGTAGTTTTTTATGACATTAATAATATAATATAGTTGGAGCAATTGCAATGATTTCTAAGGGAGGAAGGACCCTTAGGTACAAGGAAGTTCAAAAACCTTTTTCCATCACATTCAATAATCTCGTTTACTGAACAACTTCATTTCTATAATGCTAAAAAATTCCTATACTCACTGTAAATTTAATGAGATCAACTTACGATTATTTGCATCAAGGTGAATCCTCTTCGAAATTTGATGCTTGCCTTCTCTCTGTCATAGCAATCCCTGAGGCTGTTCTTACTTTTCCGTTTAGTCAGGATTACTAGTTTGTTGTCTTTGCTCGCTCGATTCTTCATCTACACTCAATCTTGCTAATTGGTTTCGTATTAATTTAAGAAAAAAAGTAAACATCAATGAGTCAGTATTTCATAAAGTGAAAATTTCAATATAATCCTTTTATATATATAGCTTACATATGTTTTTTTAAACTACTTTTATTCCTAACATTCATCGTTTTCAATTACACGAGCACCGAGA
>JABUQX010123667.1:0-10000 GCA_015478945.1 Trachelipus rathkii | reverse complement strand
GTTATGTACTATAGGTACATATGTGGGAATGCTATAGTCGTATAGTATACTAGCGCGTGATTATTTTCTTCTATTGTGTTTGGGTTGTGTTCCCAATATTTGGATGCTTCTATTGTTATTTTGTATTTTTCACAAATTCTAAAATGGATTAGTTTGCATATTGTATTATGTCTTTTGGTATATTGCTGACGATGGAGAAATGTTTCACAACTTGATAGTATATGGCTAACTATTTCCGGATATTCTTTACACATTCGACATTTGCTCGATATATTTTCTTTCTCTATCTCTCTTTTGAACCAATTGGTTCGTAATGCTAAGTCCTGTGCCACTTCAATTGTTCTCTCATCATCTTTTCTTAGATTACCCCTGCATACTGCTTCTATCGATTTTTCTTTATCTAAATACACCTGTTCTATAATTATTTTTTATGTATTCCTTTGCAAATGCATGTTCCTTCCAAAGATCTTTCAATTTTTTATTTGAACCTGCTGTTCTGTGCTCATTTCTTAGGTATTTCATCTTTTCCTTCTTTGTCATTCTTTCTGTAGTTGGGTCATCATTAATAATATCATACTTACGTAGGTAATCTCTTTTTGTGCTATTAAAGATGTTCTCATCGCTTTCCCTGTTTCGTGCTCCTTCACCCATCTGATGAATTTACTGTCACTTTCTTCCAGTATGAAGGTTGAGTAATCAGATCACATTCCTCGAGAAAATCTATAACTGCATCTACTTCCTAGAAAGTTCCTCAATTCCGCCTTTGATCCCTGTAACATAATAATTACTTGCCAAAGCATATTTGATTTATAATTATAATAGATATTATATATTATATTACAATTATAGAGGATGTAGGTGGAGCATTTTATCTACGTGTTAGATATTATAATACATCTATATTATTAAGTATTTTAAATCTTCTTGGACCAATATCAAATTCCAGAGTCCATACGACGAAGTTAGTGGTATCATGCCTAGTTACTTTATTATTGCATCGACCTAGATATGTGTTGGATTTGGCTGAGTGCTGTGATGGGGGGTTTGTTCTCTGAAGTTTAAACTGAGTGTAATCAGATAAACTGTATACATCAGCTTTTCCTTCATTTGAAATCGCACAAATAAAAAATGGAAACCTTTTGGATGTTCATATATCGTAAATTACTCCATATTTCTACTCTAGTCTATGAATCTTATAGTTTGATCTAAATATGGTCTCGCATTTATTCTGAGAAATTTCACCGTCAATCTTTTTCCTGTTCTTTCAATTACCAAGAAACGACATACATATTAATCCAATCTCAAAGACTCCATTGTATATCACTTCGAAAAAAACCTCTTAACTACCTCAATGTTATTTTATAAGTGATGAAAGTTTGTCTTGATGAGGCGTAAACACTTTAATAGGAATGGTGTTGTGATTGGCACCGTGAGGGTGGCCAATGGAAGTTTGATATAAATATTTAAGGTAAAAAATTGATTAAATTATTTAACATATAAAAATGTTTTTGAATATATAAACTTGTAATAAAAATATTGATTTTATGAATAAAAAAAAAAATAGGACCTGAACCTGACCTATACTAATCATTTCACTCTTATTCCACCTCACCTAAAGGAACCAATAGGATGAGAAAAAAAAAATGATTCTGATTACCTATAAGAAATAAATATCTTAATTTATAAGTTATATACCATAAATAGTAGTCATAACACCGAGTCCGTGTGAGCCTAATTAATTAAGTATAATTTTTAGCTTTCTTCTTCATATTATCAATTTGAATATATATTTTTCTTATATATTATATATATATATAATATATATATATATATATATATATAGTAATTAAATATATTATATAATAAATTATATATAATATATTATATATACTTATATAATATATAATATATATTTATAAAATATTAAATTAAAATACTATATATATGAGTAATAGTATATATATTATATATATATATATATTATATACTTAATTTATATTTTATATATAATAGGATATTTTGTGCAGATCGAGATCTGTTCGTTTCGATATGTTGTTTTACTGTATACTAAAGAAACATAGTTATTAAGCCGCTAAAATAAATATAATAATATATATATGTAAACATAATTAAGGCAGCCGACTGATATTTTTGATACTTTAATGATGGCAGAGCGTGGGTAAATTTTTTTTTTTTTATGTATATAGATATTAATTCTAATTAATTATAAATAAGTTGTACGTTTGAGTGAGAATAGAGCTACAAATAGAATATAACTCTAACAATGCGTTCCACTGATGTGGAAAAATATAAACGACTATCAGATCGCGAAAGATCACACAAACACATAAGCACACTATTAGACAGTGTATAACATCTGAAAAACCAGATTCACTGAATAGACCACCCCAGTGTCTCGGATTTAATGTGATAGATAACAAATACACATCGCGCGGCAATCCAACAGATGTCTATGCGCCCAACACACGCTTGATACAAGACGTTATTGTCACATAAGTAACGTTATGTAATAACACGTATAGTCTAGATAAGTCATATCAATCGACGTACGTGCATATTAATCTGCGTAACACATAGCGAAGTATTCTCTGTTACCGAATTGACTTCGTTTTGTCTCGTCGAGTCCGTATGAGACATCATGAAACACTTTCTTTTTCGCGCACGCTCATCTGCTTACGGGTCTCAAGGATCGGAGTGCTGCAGTGTGGCATTGCGGGAGTGTATAGTAGTTAGAGAATGACTGGAATGTATGTATCAAAAAGCTCACATATATTAGTAGTTGATGGTAATTTCTCACTCACAGCTAATACATAATCTTAATAACTGTCAAGCATAAATGCCTACCAGGATACTGTTCTCAGTGTACTCTACCATCTTTCACCATACGTCACGCTGATTCTAGAGTCTAACCCTGATTGCCCTCTTCGGACGTATCTGAATAGCAGTAGAAATGCTGAGGACATACATATATAAATGAGTAAAAATGCTATTGCATGAATTGACAGAGTAAAAGAATATCTCACGAGATATACTTTATCAATCAGTGCAGAAAAGTGTCAGAATTATGAATCTCTGATATGTTCTCGTCTAACCGTAAGTCGATCCAACAACTACCCTTGACATTATTCTCAAATCTCATCTAGCGATCATGACAAAATAATTCATCACTAAATCCTCCATGTAGTAATAGTCAACAATTATCCATAGAAGTGTCTCTCGGGAGTGTGTGAAACAAATCAGTATTATATTGAGTTTATGTTAACTTATATATATTGAATTTGAGTGTGATCCCCTGTATACCTCACTCATCCACATTTACACTAAAAAATTATAATTAAGGTGATATATATGTGAGTAGTCTAATAATAATAATCTCATTATATGTAATATTCATAATAATAATAATATATATAAATTAATATATAGTATTAATAATAATTATAAAAATAAATATAAATATATATATAAATTATTTATAAAATAATATAAATATATATTATAAATATATATAATATAATTTAATATTATTATAAATTATATTAATATATATATATATATATAAATATATATTATATATATTATATATTATATTATAAATATATATTAATAATATAAGAATATTATATATATAATATTTAATTAAAATATATAGTAATATATTATTATTTAACTTGACTATATCTAATTATTATATAATTAATATTATATATATTATATAATATATTATTTTATAATATATAATATTATATTAATATATAGTATTATATAATATATATACTATAAAATATAATATTAAATTATATATATATATATATATATATATATAATATAATATATATATATATATTAATATATATATAAATATAATATATATAATATATATATATTATATATTAATTATATATTTATATTTATAATATATATTTAATAATAATATATATTTTATAATATATTATATATTATAATTTATATAATATATATACTCTTATATTATATATTATATTAATATTAATTATATTATTATTAATTTTAAATCTTTGCATACCTATAGGTGTATTATAATGAACAATGGAGAATATATAATTTTTTCAAAAAAATTGAGCATTATTACAAAGTTGATATAAATATCTCTCACTTAGTTATTAAATTATAGTTTGAAAAAAAAATCAACTGTCGGATATTAAAATCAAAATTAATTATGATGGAATAAAGCATCGCTTTCTTTAATAATTATTTAAATTATTTAATTCATAATTAATTTGAATTAAGAAAATATATTTGATTTCATAATATTATCTGAGGTATTCCTGAGTTTTATCGATTATATATTATAATTTTGTAAATAAATAATACAATTAGGGTAATATAAATGAATCGATTATTATCGATTTCGGAATATAAATATATATTAACAATATAGCTTTATTTAATGATATTACGAATGGATTCTATTAGGTAGTATATATAATTCGGTTATATATAATTCTGAGATTTACTCTACACATATGAGAGATAATTTTACACAAACTTAAACAATTTAGATTCTGTATATTGTATTGTATCTAAAAAAAAATATACAGCGGTCGTTGCCACTACATCGAGCATGTCGTGATGGTTGCTTACGACACATACTCGATATATCGATACAAAATGCAATACACCCAATAGTTTAAATATAATTCTCTCAATACACATTTCTATCTCAAATCACATACACTTACTCGAGAGAAATTCTTAAGATGTAATATCTGTGGAAACTAATATCACAAGTTAGTTAGACATCAGTTTGAAACATTCTACACCTCCCGTATTGAAACATTAGTGTAAAAAATAATTACCAATCTTATACACAAGGTAGAAAAAAATTTAAATAATTATTATTAAAAATAAATATAACAACTAACGGTCTTAAAGTATATTATTATCTTAATAATCACATTATAATATATATTATATATATAATATATTAATATATATATATAGTATAAATATATATTAATATATATATATTCTATATATTATTAAATAATTATATATATATATAAATAATTAATAATATAATATATATATATTATATAATATATATTATAAATAGATAAAATAATATATTATATATTAATAGTTATATATAATATATAATATATATTATTTATTAAAATATAATAATTAATATATATATATAATTATATATATATATATAATATTTATATAAATATATATTTATATATATATTAATTAATAATATATATATATATTTATATTAGATATATATATAGATAAATATATTTATATATATATATTAATATATATATATATAATAATATATTTATATAATTATATATTAATATATATTATATTTATAATATATATAATTTATATTAAATATATAATATAATATAAATAATATTTATAGTAGATAAATATACACTCAATGAGATTATATATATTCAGCTTCATATACCAGAATTATTCACTCACAGTATGTACTGAGTAAATTAGAGATATCTATTATAAAATAAGAAATATTATATGAATATATAGATATAATAATGATAACTTATAATTAGTATTAAAATAGATTATTAAATATATTTAAAAAACATGATGATATTAATAATATATATAAATAATTAAATTATTAATAAATAGATATTTAAATATATTATATATAATTATATATAAATATATAAATATATATAAAATATATAATATAATTATAATACACGATAGAATATATATAAATTAATAAAGTGTAAATGTAAGAAGCTACTACACTAATATACGCAATATTAGCCGATGATATATACACACACTATTACAACGCCTACACCAGACATGAGAAGAAAAAAATCAGTAACAAAACTCACTCAAGAGAAATTAAAATACGGAGTTAACGTACTAAGATTATTTACTAAATTAAGTCTTGTTCTATAATTACACTAGATACACAGATATTGATAGTAATAATAGTATAAAATATTATAGCCATAACAGTGCTAAGAAATATATTTAGAAAGTCCAACGAATATATAATTAGAGTATGTATCACGAGTAATTGAACCTATAATTTAATAGATATTAAATATATAAATATTATATATAAAATAACTATAATATATTAAATAATATAAATATTAATATATATAATTATTAAATATAAATTATTAATTATTTTAAATTATTAATATATATTTAATAAAATATTAAGAATTAACTAATAATAATAATTATAATAAAATATATTAATATATAAAATTATTATATGATTATATATATTAATTTATATTTATAAGATTATTATTTTATATTTATTATATAAATTTATTATTATAATATTATAATTAATTAATAATTATTTATATATAGATATAATATTATATTTAATTAATAATTATTATATAATATTAAAATTAAAATTAAATTTTATTTTAAAATTTTTTATATGATGTTTAACAATGTACATTATCCAATCTGTGAGCTCATTTTCATTACACCCTCTCTAAATAATGTATTTTATTGTTAACTAAAAAAACATTAGCTATGGTATGATTCTAAAATGTCATCTCTCCTACTAAAATTTTAGTGTGTAAAATATGACAATAATACTCTAATGATCGTCCTGGACTTTATTTACTTCAGTCCATTTAGATTACATTTAAAAGTTTAATTACGTTAGTAATGTTAGATGATTATTAGATCACAATAATACTTGTACCGATAAACTCGTAAATTTTACTAGTTATTATCATTATTAGATATTATTTGTCAATAAATCTTAAAATAATATATTATATCACATATAATTACATTTACAAATATCCACTCATAGACATAAGCTAACATTCTATTCTCAAAGCAATAGCAAAAACAACCGAAAAGTTATAGATTGCAATATACATTTAGTGTAATGGTCTAAATTTCAGACACTTAGAGCAGTCTACTAATATAAAGACACCTGCACTACATTCCATCACCCAGTTAACACCCAATGTTAATGTATGACTACGTCTTGATTATTTGACCAGTTGCTTAGACTACAAACGTATAAACTGAAAGTTGCTGACTTATGTTAATATGTGCAATCGAGTTTTTAAAAATTATCTCGTGAGAATAAGCGACAGCTACACCGCCCCATTATCAACGAGAAATATTTGAGCTAACCAGTTATTCCCACTACTCACTAATGAATACTGAAAGACTCAGCTTAACCCATCCAAAAGCGGTATAAACAATGACATTGTTTACCGAACTACAAATTGAACAAAAAACACAGAAAATAGTCACGCTATTATCTACTGCCGTTAGATTAATATGACTAAGTTGTAGTGATATAGTGAGTAAATAAACGCTAGAGATCTACTCTACAAATTGTGATATAGCCAATTATAATGTTACTTCGAAAAAATTAAGTAAACCTTTACAATGAAATAGTAGTTATAAAATTTAAAAAAAAAGAACATAAATTAATTAAGAGAAGAAACGTTCATGTTAGTATATTAGATTCATAATAAATTATGTGAATAAGATAGAAAACGAACTTACGATTAAATCTGTTATTGATATTGACATTGACCAAATGCTTACACATGACAATCAGATAGTACGAAGATTCGTGACGTTTTTGATGCTCCAATGGGTGATAAAAAAGACAAGGCAAACTGTAGTTGGAGTGATAAAACGTTATATATTACGAAGAAAAGATTTGCACAGAGATAGAGGAGCATGCTTAGTTTATACATATAGTATAAATAGTATGGGAAAGCTAATTCAATATACAGTATTATATGAATGAGTAAGCTGTATATAGTGATCAAGTCAAGCACATAATCTAAGGATATATACTATTCCTCATATAACATAAATATACTTCATCATCAGATATGAAATAATATATTATTATAATTAAACTTTACAATCATAAAACCTTTCAATACTAGACCTATATACAAACGTCACGAAGAAAGGATACGAATCACTCACACGATAAGCACATAAGAACGAACGTGCGTGCGTGGAATCAATTCACTGAGACAGCATGTACACTTATAAGACCACGTAAATGCTTTCTATAGTCTATCTTGTGCTTCGAAATTGACTTCACACTAATATAAATAAATGTTACACACGAATGCTATGAGACATTATACCTTAAATCATTTTTTATATCTCTTAGCGAATAGTGTTAGAGATAGAAATTAACTCAATTATATATCGTATTCACAAAATCTAGCATTATTGATAAAAAAATATAAAAGATTATTGCATAAAAGTCATGACAGACGTAAATAACATCACGGAGTAAATTAAACGCACGCATACATAAGAATCATAAAACCGAAGCAGGAAAATTATAGTTAGGCAGAAGAATATCTAATAGATGCAGTCTTACACACTTTAAATCCGTGTGCGCCTGAGAGCATAATTACGGAAGGAATTATTCGTGCTAATTGCTAAGTAGTAGATGACATTACGGTAGTACATGCTAGTTCATTAATCTTTATTGATCTTATTGGTATATAAAGTAAGCCTCGTTAGACTTTTATTAGGCGTATATTCACTCGTATCTTAACTTAACCCGAAATTAATTACAGTGCGTAAATATATCATAGGCAGATTTGATCATAGTTTATAAATTCTCATTTCTTATATATAATTAATAACAAAAAAAAATAAAAAATAATTACAATAACAATATATAATATAAAATATTAATTAACAACCCTCTTGAATCATAGAAAATAAAAGTAAAACTTCGGATGATTACTATTATTTCGTTAACTGTCTAAAAATAATAATAGAATTCATTTTAAATAAATTCAAAATATTTTTAATTGGGAGCGGAATCAAGATGTTAATTATATATATATATATATATATATAAATATATATATATATATATATAATATTAATATATATATATATATAATATATATAATATATTATAGTACTTATAATATAGATAATATGATTATTAATTTAATATATATATTATTAATATAATAGTATATATTTATATATATTTCTTGTAAGATATAATAACTAGTTATTTGTCTATAAGTAAAGTTCTTTATAATAAACGAGTAGTGCGGTAATACTAATATTATTAGGACCATACATAAATAATACTAATAGTGTGAAAGGTGTTATGAAATAGAGTACGTTGATATTATAGTATTTACTCAGGTATATGTTTTTAATGATAACAAATTATTAAATAAACGGTTTTTCTTCACTATATCATTATATAAATAGCATGCTTATCTTTATATAATTATATATATGCACTATAATAGTTATACTTTGTACTAAATTATATATTTTATAGTGAAACATCTATACCTATAGTACCGGCGAAAAGTTGTAGGGCGCAAAGGCGCATAGGCGCTAGGCGCATTGATGTGACCACAAAATATGGCGCTATTAGGTCAGCTATAGCGCACTAGGTCCGGCATATAGGGTGTGAGTGAGTGTATATAGTGAGGGTAGTACCATAGACGTACTACATAGCGCGCTCACTCAAAAAAATATTACAAGGTGTGCACTGACTAGCCCGTCACTCTAGATAGTATATAATAATATATATATATATAAATATTATATATATTAATATTATGAGAATTTTATAGAGAGTGCACGAGTAGTAAAAAGTTACGGGAGCCTATATAGTATATATTATATATATATATTATATATATATATATTATATTATATATATATATAATAATTAAATATATGATATATATATTATTAATATATATATATATATATATATTAATAATATATATATATATTATATTATAATATATATTTATAATTATAATATCAGAGTCTGGGCGTTGCTGACCACCGAGTTTGCGCCTATGCGCCGTATGGCCTAACTATCCAATTCTGTAGGCGCAAAGGCGCTAATAAGCGTCATAACAAATTATATATAATATATATATATAGGTATGTGATAAATGTGTGTGTCGGTAGTCTA
>JABUQX010123666.1:55000-71411 GCA_015478945.1 Trachelipus rathkii | reverse complement strand
AGGATTAGTCTTTGATTAACTCTATTTTGGATTTGTTCTTTAGCCTTTCTGTTCTTCATGCAAAATCTTCTATTGCTGATAACTGAGAGCTTATAGCATAACCAGTTGGAACAATTATCGAAGATGTAGGATATTTACTTCCACACAAAATTTGCGATGCTTCTTTGAAAGGTCTCAGAATTTCTTGCAAATTCTCTAAAATTATTTTTTTCATTTGGTTTATAGCCAGGGATGGAAGTTTTAACTTCAAAGCTGCAATTTCTAACTGCTCTGCTTGACTGACAGCTTCGTCTATCATAGGTATCAACTATTCCATCTTGTTTTACAATCTCTCGTAATTTTGTTTGAATTACGTGAAGTATTTTTTTCTGATTTATTGATTTGTAGTCATTATAAATTTTTGAAATCTTTTGATAACGGTGTGCATATTTCGAACTTTAATTCAAAGATGAAAAGAAGAATTGTGGTTTTGGAAATAAAAACGGGGTCATACAACGGTTTCGGGACATTCTAACTCGACGCTACGCCTGCGACCCGGCATCCTGGCCGGTCAGCTGATTAGCGTGCACACCGAAGACACATTCTCTCGCTACTTGCACCCGGGTTTCATTATCGTTGACCTGACATTTACTAAACCCGACAGTGTGTGCAGGATCGATCAATAGCGTGAGTTTCTCGGGATCAATAGCACTTTTACCACTTGCCGTCTATGAGGCTGCCTACGTGTGCGAGCAGGTCTCGCTTCTGACATCCGCTGGTTCCTCATCACCATACATTTGTATCTCCATATAGGTAATAACATTTTAAATAAATTACAGCATATTAAATATTCTTAATTGATGTTTTTAATCTAATAGTTAGTGCTTCTTCATATTAAAACTAAATATACTTATAAACCCCATCTTCTATTCAAACAAGTATGAACTACGATACAATATGTTTATTATAGTAATAACTATTTTGTATTTAAATATCTCCCTCTTAACTTCTATTCGGAGTCAACGGAATGTTAAGGGTGTTATATATAATGTATGCTATGTAATACGAAAAATAATTAAAAGACAAAACACTAAAACAAGTCGACTCAGACGCATATATAGGTAGTTGAATAACTAAAAGAGATAACGCGTGATAATTATTAGCCAAAACATATACCCAATACCCGTCAGGGAACATACTAGCACGAGCTCCTACAGAAAAGTCTGACTCATTACTAGACTCTCGATTCGACTATAGCTCTCGCTGAAACCCGATGAACCAGAATGAATAGATATACACTCATAATAAGTGAGAGTAAGGGGATGCAACCCAAACCAATAAATATAACTGATAATAAATATTACCCAAGAACTGACGTCCCTACTCACTAATACTTTATGATATGCCCTAAATAAGAATAGAAAATAACACATATATACTCTATAATAAGATCCTACCAACCAAGCAAACAGCCTCCTGAAATATTATTCACATAATAAACTTAACATAATATCCATAAAAGCGATCATTGTACTAGGTATTGAGTTATATATAATAATAAGTATCCAGTATACCTACTACACGTAGTTACCCTATATATACATATCATCATACTATCAACATATACTAATACTAATAAATTAATATCATAAAGGCAATATAATACTAATCTCCATAAATCTCACCATAATTTCATGTTTAATTCATTGTGGCTAAAAATACTATTCTCAACCATACGACCTACTATCATTATCTTGTGTTTTCATGCTACTGCTCCCCTATGAACGATATTTCACGTTTTTTTTCTGACTATCTAACTACTTTCATCTTGAGACTTGTTACTCTCCCATCCAAATGACTGAAAGATCCTCTATTTAGGAGATTTCAACGGTTTCACACAACACTAACTGAAGAGGGTTGGGCCTCCTCTCTCACATCTCGAATTGCAGACGGGAAGCGAAGCGCCAAAACACAGTTATTCTCCAACGATCTGGAAACAGTTAATTAAGGAACTTCTACACCATATTCAGACCGTCCTAACCAAATCTTGAATACGCTTGACTTATGTATCACCACTACTCCTTCTCGTTTTAAATACACCATTTCTCCTAGACCTATTGGTATCTCTGCCACAATCTTGTAGCGTTGATTGACTTATATTATTAACACTTTTTGCGGTTCCAGCAGCTCCATGTCATGCCCTAACGTAATCTTCTGGCATTTAATCGGGCAATGGGTGGGAATGGCTCAGATTTGATGTTTGTGGTGGCCTAACTACTCTTGGGAATAGATATCCCGCTTTGACTCCGGGGATGCCTCGAGACACACCGTCATAGAAAAAAGGTGGGGGGCGTAATCACCGATGGGATGAGCATGTTCACATTCCATGTTCAACTAAATCTTTTTCTCCCCAAAAATCCATGGATTTCGATGGGCTTGTTTCTCTCGCCATTAAAGGAGAGCAGACATTTGCTCGTATTCGGGCATGGTGGAAAAACTAATCTCTATTCTAAAACCTATTACTTTTACTAAATTTCATTACTGCTCTGGAATCGTTAATGCAGCGTTGAATAACTATCTCGACAGGCTAACTCCACTTTTCCACTAAAAAGAAAGTGCGACAACTGCTTGTCTCCTACAAGAATAAAAATTCTGGCCCCCTTGTGCCCAAAACATCTTCTTTAACAACTTTTATAAATCTGCCTTTACCTCCCCTTATTCGCTCTGACGGTTCTCTTGCTAAACTAAACTCTCCCCAACCTTTCTATGTAAAAGGCCTATCTCTTCGGCCTCCTTTTTTCATTCGTAAAATCTTATCCTCTGGACGATTCTTTGGCATCGCTTACCTCCCATTTAGCTCCTTCTCCTCTCAGGTTGGTGTGCTCTTGTCTTACCTGTGATTACACATGATGTGTGGCATGCGGATATCCTCGAGATCTAAAATGAACGTCAGGGAAGCGCTAGCTGGGCCCGGATTGGCATTACCTTCCCCGTAGTTTTTGAGACGGGGAGTGTGCTTTCTGAATGCTGGTCTCGCCCGTTTTGTCCTCGTTCAACTCACTTCTCCATGCTTAAAATTAGCTAATACTTTTCCTCAGTCGCTGGAAAGCGCGCACATGTCCAACCAACGAATCCCTAAAAAGGTTTTAGCCGCTCTGGATCTTCAAACACTATCGTGCCCCTTTATTCGAGCTCTTCACGTTTGTTATTCTATACTAAAATCTTTGATAACTCTTCTTAACTCTCATTTTCCTGGATCATCTGGAGTCTCATTCCCTTCTTTCAGATCACCAGTAATGGCTTTCGTCGTTCTGATTGTTGTCGACTGGTGACATACTTTCCTATCTAACTTATCTATTGGTCTATTCTGCCACTTAGTGGATGAGTGTGAGGAGTCTTCCGTGGCGCCGCTTGACATATCCAAAGCTTTGACTTTATTATTTTTTGACTTCGATTTATGAAAATCACTACTTTTATAATTATAACATTATTTAATATTATTATAAATTAGTACTTTCAATTATTTATTATTTTATTATTATATTATTATTCATTATTATTATTATTATTATTATATAAAGGAGAAATCTCAATACGTAAAACTAAATGAAACTAATTCAGCCACACTTCAAACATCAACCGGCTTACCCCAGGGCTCAATTCTTGGACCGTTTTTATTTACTTTTAATTACAAATGATCTGTTCAACTCTCATAACGCTTTTTCGGTCTCTTTTGCTGACGATACGTCCCATTTTAAATAAATGACAAAAATCCGAGTACTCTTTCCTATCGTTAAAGTCAACTGTACACATTAATTAAAAATAATGATAATAAGATAGATGCTGAAATAAGCCTATTCTTTAAAATTTAAATAAAACATCTTACATAATTTTTAGCAACAAACCAATTAACGCATTTTAAATATTAATATTAAACACATGTTTAGGAACTTCTGTTAATAAGGGCTTCAAATGCTTTTATTACTTAGCTCTATCAAAAGAATTCAATGACAAAAACACAGAGAAAGAACATATTAACACCTAGTTTCAAACTCTTGAGGATACCTGTATATGCTAATAAAATTAAGAAATTTTTGTATATTTTTCGTTCTTAGGAATTTATACTATTCACTAATACACCCCTAACTTTACTTTACTGTCTTCCTATCTACTATCTACAGTACCACAGTAAATTCACCCTGTTATGTAACACAGAAGCGATTTATTTGCCTCATTAGCAATACAAGAGACTTTTTACAGCCATACACAACCATTAGTCAAAAGCCTAAAGATTTTTATTTGCCAGTTTAAAAAGACTTGCTAAATATTCCTCCTGAAAAGAAGATACATTTAAAATTATCCATAACAATTCATGCGACTTACTTCTTGTTAGCAAATTTTCATTCAAACCAAGCAAGGCGCGTAGCAAATCAAATAAACCTAAGAAAGAATTACTTACATTAAACCCTCCCTTCTGCTAGACTAAAAAAGCCACTCTTAAAGCAGTCAGCTACATAAGCAAGCTAAACTTTACCATACTCTCTCAATGCCCACAAGACTTTGAAAACCGAAAAACTCTACCAAATCTTTTACTAAAAAAATTAAAAACGTATTACTAAATAAATATTAATAAATAACTAACTCAGGGATTGAACCTACGTATAATCTAGCTACTACCTTATTAACTTACTTAATATTTATTATTATTTTATTATTATTATTATTATTATTATTTATTAATTATTTATTATTATTATTTATGTATTATTATTTTATTATATTATTATTATTATTATTATTTATTATTATTATTATTATTATATTTATTTAATTATTATTATTATTATTATATTATTATGCCTCTATATATTATTATTATTATTATTATATATTATTATTATTATTATTAATTATTATTATTATTATTATTATTTATTATTATTTTATTATTATTTATTATTATTATTTTATTATTATTATTATTATTATTATATATTATTTTTTATTATTAATACTTATTATTATTATTTATATTATTTATTATTATTATTATTATTATTTTATTATTATATTATTATTATTGTTATTATTATTATTTTATATTTAGTTATTTAATAATCATTTTATAATTATTATTATTATATATTATTATTATTATTATTATTTATTATTATATATTATTATTATATTATTATTATTATTGTTATTTTATTACTATTATTTTTTTAAATTATATTAATATTAACATTTTACATGTTTATTAATAATCATTATATTAATGTATTTATTATTCGCATTTTATTATTGCTAATTAATTAATTTTGTATAAGTTTTTTAATTATACATTTTTCCAATAATGTTTCTTTTTGTTGTGTAAGAAATTATAAGCCAATTATAATTATATTGATAATTATTAATAAATTAGTTGTAATTATGATTATAATATGTAATGTTGATCAATATTGTTGTATTTGTCGTATTGTTTTTATTATTACAATTTATTATGTTATTAATTATTATTATTATTATATTATCTTATTATGTTTATTGTTGTATTATTATTATTATTATTGTTATTATTGTTATTATTATTATTATTATTATTCTTTTATTATTATTGTTATTATTTTATTATTATATTATTATTTTAATATTTATTATTATAATTATTATTATTATTATTATGATTATATATGATTATTTATTATTATTTATTATTATTATTTATTATTATTATTTATTAATTATTTATATTATATTAATTATTATTATTTATTATTATTATTATTATTATTATTATTATTATTATTATTTATTATTATATATTATTATTATTATTATATGATTAATTATATATATATACCATCTATGTCTCTTAATTTTAATTTCTAATTATAATAGATTGTCAATATGTTATTATTATTATTATTATTATTTATTTCATTATTAATTATTATTTAATTATTTATTATTATTATATTTAATATATTATTTATTATTATATTAATTATTATTATTAATTATTATTATTAGTCATCTATTATTATTCATCATTATTATTATTATTATTATCTAATTATATTATTATTATTTATTGATTTATTATAACCATTTTTTTAAACTTATTATTTTTAACCATATTTCGTGGTCCTCAAAAGGACATGACTTGTGTGCAATTCTAGACCCATTCAGATTACTAGTGGGAATATTATTTTTGGTTATTATAATAATTGGTATAACTAAATTGTTAAATATAGTAATTGTAAAAATGTAATTTTTCTTATTTGAAATTTAAACATATTGGAATTTATTATTATTCTGCTTATTATTATTATTTATTATTTCTAAAAACTCATATCAGTATTTATTTTTAAATGTTTATGATTTGTTGCTTTTCAAGCCTCCTGGAAAGTATTCTTTCTACAGAAGAAATTTTTCTCTTTAATATTATCTTAGAATAAAAATTAAAGTTATTTTGATTTATTACTAGTACCGAGCTTTTGATTCCGTATACTTCGCGACATTTTTAAGCAATAATTTTAATTTTTAGATTTTAACAATTTGATTAAAATAAATATTATTCGTATAAAACTAATAACAAAAATATGAATAAAATAAATTAAATAATTGTAAAAGTTAGAAAAGTTAACATTTACATTGACTTTGGATATAATTGAGAATGTTTGAAAATAATTTTACAATTCATTAATGCTAGAAGCATGCCTAAATATGTTTCCTTAAGAGCATGATTCCCCGAGGTGCAAAATTCATAAAATCCTCTTTTCTTTGTTATGATGGTAGAATCTTCTTTTTTGCTGTTATTGCAGGAATTTTTTTTGTGGCGTTTTTCTTTTAAAATGTTGAAATATTTACTCGGCTTATACTTATGTTGGACATTTCTCAAATGCTTAGGGCTATTCGTTGTGTCCGATATTGCACCGGTGTTTATATCCACTGTCAGAACATTGAAATCTGATTCACAACGTTGACTAACTCTCACCATTCGAAAGCACTTCACGAGTAGAGAAGCACGAGCTCGGTTTTCTAATAATATATAATACTAATAATAATAATAATAATATAATAATAATAATAATACTGATAATATTTCAAAATAATAATAAAATATAAATAATAATAAAAATATAATAATTAATATAATAATTAAAATAATAATAATAATAATAATTATTAATAACAATTAAGAACCATAATAATTATAATAAAAATTTTCATAATTAATAATAATATTAATAATAATAATAATAATAAAATAATAATAATAATAATAATAATAATAATAATAATAATAATAATAATAATAATAATAATAATAATAATAATAATAATAATAATAATAATAATAATAATAATTACTTTGGACAATATACATTATATATATTGACAGCAGATATAAATTTATGTTGCATAACCCCATGGCTTTTCAAAGCGAAGAGGTGGGGGGAAGGTTTTGACCCAATAGGGAGAAACTTTAGGGGTGAAATTTTAACTCAAAAGAATATGACCTTTAGCTAGCGTGTGAGCTTCTAGGAAATTGAGGAAAATATTTGAAAATAGTACTGAAATATTTTCGGAACTGAAATTTAAATAATTTAATCCATTTCAAGAACTTTATAAATTTGGCTTTTTATGCGCCTTAGTAATATAAGCCTCATACCTTTACTTTTATCTTGGTATACACAAATATAAGATACAAAATCATTTAATATACAATATATATATATATATATAATATATATATATATATATATTAGTATATATTATAATTATGAATTATATTATATATATATATATAAATATATATATATATATATTTATATATAAGTATATATATAATATATTATGTTTATTAGGTTGGTTAGGCTTCTTGAATGGATTCAAAAGAAAGTATTACAAAGAAGTAAAGAATGTGTAAGGAATAAATTGGAGCTGAAAGTATTGGGGTTTAATATTAATAGCGGCGTGTGGGACAGGGATGTGTTGTGTCCTTTTGGTATTCAAAGTGTATATGGATGGGGTTATTGAAGAATTAGAGATGTAGGGGTGGCAGGAGGTGCTTTTATACTTTATATATATAAAATATTTATCTAAAAAACCAATAAGATAACAATAGTAAAAAATACAATCAATAATAAATAAATCCACAGTATATAGAATATCAAACTCCTATACAACTACAATCTAACTCCAAAACGATCAATATAATAATAAACACCACACAAACTATGACACTGAAGAAAGGAAAAGAACAAATGGAGGAGATGAACCAATCAAATTATTACCTATCTATCTATGTTGATGCATTTGGTTGTGTGGGTGAATAATGATAGAGTTTTGAAAGATTAGAAGGGCTATTGGAAGGTTGTGTATAGATAGGGGTTATGAAAGAAATGTAGATAGAAGTAAGGTTTATTGGTAAATGCCCATACATCTCGACCCTCCACATAGCCACCCACCCCCCTGTAGAGGGCGATACACGCAGTGTGATGCACAGATTATCGCTCTTAGCCATGCGTCGAGCACAACTGGAACAACGTGTCGAGTTTAAATCCGACTTAGGATCATATGATTTAGATGAAAAGAGGAACGGGATGAATGCAGTGTAAGTAAGTCAAATGTTATGATGGAATTAGAATGGTGGAGCAATTCCTTAAATCACTCCGCTGAAATAGTAAAAGGGGACAAAGTATGTGGAGTAAGACTGATATAGTTAAAACAAGAAGTGTGTATATTGTTAGTTGTGGTGAAAGTAGGAACGAGTAAAGAATAGCGAGCAATAAGTGTGTGGACAATTGGGTGTAAAATAAGATAGCAGCATAAAATGATAATAAAGAGCAGTTAAACTGTTTGTGAATAGAGATTTTGTGAAAAAAAAGCTTTGAAATGATAAAATTGAAAATTGTGAGTGTTCTGGCGGATGTATACTTGAGTCTTGCTGTGATGTAATAAGTGATCACTAAATGAAGCGATATATAGTCACTCACGGAGACCATACGCCTATAGGTAGCACACGTACGACCCTATATGAGAGCTAGATAATATAATAAATAGTATAACTAAAGCTCGTATAAAATCATAATACGTCACCTGCACTATAGTTATAAACGGATGTCACATGATCAACGAATAGTGAGCGACGCCAACGAGTGCAGGCGTTGACGCGCTGAGTATATAGTAATGAGATAAATTATATAATAATAGTAAGTAGTGATGAGACGTGTACTGATAAATATCCGTGATCAGATTAAGTGTGAACGTACCTATCAAGAAATGAAAAGAATATATAAAATTGATAATGAATACTAATTAACTGATACTCTATAAGTAGAATATATACCCGGAAGTTATGACGATGAGATCGAGTTATATGATATACTCTCCGACGTCGTACATTGAATATCAGAGTATAATATGTACCTAGGGGTAATAATGTGATATTATAATGATATTAATATGATTATCTAATAAAGATAAACCTAGTGTATAGCTAGTATCATATATAGATACTAGTTACTATCAGTATGATGAATAAGAAAAACTAGTGCTTGACTCACTAACTAGCCTCGTAATAATTAATAAGTAAATTCTATAATAGCAATATATACTATAGTATAAAAATACAACTATTATATATATATTATATAATCAATATAGTAGGCCCTATAACAATTTAAAGAATTTAAAATAAGTATATATCTATATTATATATGCTATATCTCATACTAAATATAATATAATCATATACCCTAATATCACCTCCAACCGTATCGTATAGGTAGCTATATTATATCACTATATATATAATATAAATATACTATATAAATATATTATACATATATAAAAATACTGATATATATTATATAAGTATATAATTTATATATAATATAATATATATATAGTATTAAATAATACATATAATAATATAATATTACGCTATAATAATATATATATATATATTATGTATATAATATTAGTATATCATTTATATATATATATATATTTACATATACTTATATAATTAGGATATATAGTATATATATTTATATATATATGGAGTATATATCATTATATATATATATACATATATATACATATACCATATTATACCTACTATATATAGTTATAAACTATATTATGTGAGTAAATAATATCATATTAGTATCAATACATAATATATATATATATATATATAATACTCCAGGTATGATATAAACTAATCTATATATTTACTAACTATAGACTATGAAATATCAAGAAAATATACAATAATATTACACTAATTTAAAATTTAGTATATTCAATAGAATAATATTATATATTATAATATGTTATTATATTATAATAAATAATAATATACATAATAATAATATTATATAAATAATATTATATATAATAAAATATATATAAAATAAATTAATAAAATATATACTGAATGAAAGAGATAAGGAATGGAAAATGTTCTAAAATAAATACTTTCTCCACTACTTTACTATCTTATATTATCTTAGTGTTTCTGCTACTGCTCCCCTAATGGTAACATGATTTTCACGCTTTTGTTTATAATTGAACATAAATCTACATAAACTATCTACATGAGGACTTGTTACTTATCTTCCCATCCATAATGCTAGAGTCCTTATTTAGGATCTTCAACGTTTACACACGGACTGAGTGGTTGGGCTCCTCTCACATTGATGCAGGCGGGGAGGAGGCCAAGAGAGCCATATCAGTTAGGTTTACTCAACGATCTGAAACAGTTAATTACAGGAACATACACATTTATATCCGGAGAATTTCCTAACCAAGTTCTTGATATAACGCTTTGACTTATTTTGTTCACCTTACTACTCACTTCTCGTTTTTTTAATATACACCATTTCTCCTCCTTATTGGTAACGGTCTGACCTACAATATCTTTTAATGTTTCATCGCTTAGCACTTAAATATATAACACGGGTTTATTTCTACACGATAGCAGCTCCATCATGCCCTAAATGTACATTCTCTCTGATATATATATATCGGGCTAATTGGGGGGAATTGCGTCAGAGATAATGTTGAATCCTATATACTACATCTTTGGAAATAAATCACAGTGTGAACATGATTGAAGCATACCAAGGGAATATGACTCAGGTCCTAACCGCACCCATAGAACAAAAGGTGGATAATAAGAGAGGTCCGATATGTACTATGATCGAAGCCAGAATGTGTCTCACATGCACGTGCACCTCCCTGTTACACACCATGCCTTCCCACCTACTATAATCTCTTTTCTCCCACAATGAATACCCTCATGTTTCTGAATGGCTAGCTTGTTCTCTACCCTGATGAGCCGAAGGATTGTAACGCCGAGAGCAGACAATTGCGACAGTAGCTTAAACTGGCGGCATGCGAATGAGAGATACATCTGCTATCTCTCTACCAAAATACAGCAGCTCCAATCCCATATTACTTTAAGCGATAATTTAACAACTTTCTACGCTAGCAGGAATCGATAAACTGCCAAAGGATAACTATTCCGACGGCATAAGTCGCACTTATACAACTAAAGAAAGTGACCGAAAAACAAACCTGCTTGGTTCTCCAGTGCAACTACAGATAAAAATTTATCTGGACCCCTTGCCAATAATTAATTTCTTTTCTATTACAATACTTTTATTTAAATCAATGCAACTTCACCACCCCTTATTCGCTCTTGGACGGGCGTGTCTAATATCTCAGACTCCATAAACTCTCCTTCATGAATAAGGCCAATCTCTTATCGGCCTCCTTTTTTCATCTAATTCTACCCTGGCACGAATTCTGAGGACATCCCACATACCCTTCTAACTCCTTACTCCTTCTCAGGTTTCCCAATGATCTATTTATCCGTGTGATTTAACACATGAATTGAAATTTTTTATACAACAATAATAGTAACACTGCCTGCGGGAAAATACCTTCAGAAGATCTAATAAAATACAAATACACAAAATGACTCGGCAGGAATAAACAAAGCGCATAGTGAGCCAAGCCCAAAAACCGCCGAAGATGCATTACCTCCCTAACGATAGTATATGAAGGGAAGTTTTAGGTTGATGTAGACCTGTACCATCATTCAATCTTAATTTACTCTCCATGTTCCTCGAAAAATAATAATAACTTTTCCAGGTTCAAAAATGAAATTATTTCGTTTGTATAAACTGAAAACAAGTTCTAAGTATTTAGAGCGATGCTTTAAAAAAATAATATAGCTAGCACTGATACTTCAAACTATCGCCCACGAGTATAGCTCTCACTTGTATGTCTGAACTCTAAAAAAGTTCTTTGAAACTCTTAGCTAACTCTATTCCTGGAATTCATCTGGAGTCTCAATTCCACTGCTTTTCAAAAGAAAATCATAGCTAAGTATGTGCAATTTCGTCAGTTCGGAGCAGTCTACCTAAAATCAATTAATAATAAATAGTAAAAAAAATATTGACCTGACAAGTGACATTAATAAATACTAGGAAAAATAACTGCCTCTGAATATGGTAATCCTTCTGCCCATAAGGGAACCAGATGGGGGAGTCTCTGCAGTTTGGTTGAGAGCTGTACATAATTCACTAAAGCTTTGACCGTCGTTGGACAAGCTCAAATCTGCTCCCTCTCGAAGCTCCCTTAAACTTTGGGTTTCCTCCTTTCTCTTTGACTTACTAACTTACTAGTTTTTCTCTCCGGAGCGACTCGTGTATAGGAGCGATGGAGCGACCTCTCCTCCTTTCCTGTTAATTGTGGTGTTCCGCAAGGATTCCGTTCTATTCCAACTTGCTATTCCTTACTTTCCCCATCAACGGATTCTCTCAGCCCTGTACTATTTCCAACTCTGGTTTCACTGGGCTTATGCTTCGATTGATCATCAACCCTCCACTCTGATCTACTCCACTTACAAACTCCTGCTCCCTCTTTTGCTTCTAGAGTTGGCTCTCGTTTTTTCTTCATCTTTCCGATATCTATTCCTTTGGTCTCGATTCTGGATGGAATTCTCCCAGGTGGGATGTCTTACACGCAACCTTGTGTAAAATTCTTAATCTCTTTAATAAACTTCATAACTTCTTCTTTACATTCAACAAACCTCCAAGAGACCCTCGCCAACTTTCATTGCCTTCGACGTCTCCTAACGTCTTCCTAAAGCTAGATTACAAGGTGTGTGATACACATAAACATTCTGCTGAGCGGTTCTTAACATAAACAATAAAATGTCTTTGGAAACCTTATATTTCAATGGTTGCTAAATTGGCCTCGGCCTCAAAAGAAACTGGGAGTTCTGTTCATAGTGTTGCAGGGGGATAAAATATGCTAAACAAACAGAATTAACTACTCAAAGGGAAATTCTCTTCCCATGAGGCAGCCCATGACCAAACAGCCTAGACATCCATACTAATCACCTACGTTACTGAAATAATAAAGAGGCCAATATATCGCTTGTTACCTGAAGCAGTTGCTAATTAGGCTCAATCACTGAATATATTAATCTGTAATAACCATAAAGAATATAGTATCATTTGTATTTATCTCATCATGGTGAAACATATTTTATGCAAAAAACAAAGACTCTGATATATAAAATAAAATAAAAAATACCAGAATAATAAAGAACAAAATGAAAGGGAGAGCTCACCCGGCAAATCTCACAACAACATTTATAATTGAAATGATAGGAAAGCGTGATGCTCTACAAGCATTCCAGAGAGACTACCATAAACTGTCCACCTTAACTTTCAAAACTCATCCTTGAACACCTCTACTCTGCGAAAACGTGACGTAATGGCGCAAAACTCTCTCTTTACTCTATAAAAAGAGATACTACAGCAGGTACGATGCTCAGTGGAGGAGATATGGCAGTGCTACGAATATAAAAAAACGGTAACAATATTCCCAAACCCCAATATGGCGCTCGCCCTTCGCCAAAAATACAAGGTAAGGAGTGCAACATGCTAATACGCAAGTGAAAAATATATGCAGTATTGTATTGAGAAACCCAACGAACATAATGTAATCAGATATAAATGTAAAACGATAATAGACTCTTTCTATTCCAGCTACATTCTGTGATCCTGGGAGCTCCGGTTGCCTCTTCCTGTTTCCAACTTATTGAATCTTCTTCTCTTTAAATAAAATCCCACTTTCTGTGCGACATCATACACTTTGCAAAGATTGCCTTAGTGCTGAAAGTAGATATTGAAGAGATGGGTTTTCCATATAGTATATTATTTCTAGGCCTCCCTAACACAATTGAAAAAAAGAGGCTCGCGCCAAGTTTGAAAGCAGTTGTTGAAGAATGCTAACTGATACTATAATATAATATATATAAATATATAAAACAAAGTAGAAATAAATAATGAAATATAATTACATTAAATATATAATATATTAATATAATATTAAATATATATAAAATATATATATAAATAATAATAATATATAGAATAATATATATATATTAAATATTGATATATAAATAATATATATTATATATTATAATTATATATATATTATAATATATATTAATATATATATATATATATTAATTATATATATTATAATAATATATTTAAATATAATATATAATATATATAGCAAGCTCCAGTAGACTCAGTGGTAAAGCACTCGCTTAGCAAGCGAAGGAGGCGCCAGGGTTCTAGAGAACTGGGTTGCGAGCGATATTGAGATTTAATGTGAGCTTATTCTATTCTATTAACTTCTTTAGCTTCGCTCCCACTCAGACTGATTAATGAGTACATTATTTGTGGTGTGCTTTGCTAACAATGGAAATTAATCGCGGCTGTCCGCGATAGGCCTGCGTCAAGCCAAACGGACTTAGCCGTTAGGCCTTGTTTTCCCAAGGATCCTTTCTCGAAGGGTCCCAAATCTGACAGGACGAATAAGTCCTACTGGGAAGGTAGAGATTAATTAATTTTTAAAATAAATATTTATATATATATAAATAATATAATATATTATATATATATAATATAATATATAGTATATATATATAATATATAATATATATATATTATATAATATATATATATATATTATAATAATATATTATAAATTATAAATATACTATATTATATATAAATATATATATATTATTATAAATATATAATATAATATAAAAAAATATATATATATATATATATATATATTATATAATATATATAATATATTTATATATAAATTAATATATATATATATATATATAATAATTATAAGCATAAAAATATAAATTAATACTATTAAATAATTTAGTTTTAATAAATAAAAATTAATTTGTGTAAAAAATGTTATTATCTTTCTGCTAAAAAAAAAATATTATTAGTTAATATTATTATTATTATTATTCAATTATATAATATATTACATAATATATATTTCACATCTACTTATTATTATTATTACTTGACAGTATAACCAATTATTATGTATATCATAAATTTCATGATTATAATATTAAAAATCCTTATGATAATATATTTATTAATTATATTATATTATTATTATTAATTATTATATTTATTATATTTATTATTAATTATTATTTAAAAATTTATATAATTGATTATAATTATTAAACAAAAATTATCAGGCTATTATGATAATAAAAAAAATAAAAAAAAAAAAATAAAATATAACTATATAGCTCAATTAATTTATAAATATATTAAAATTAAAAAAATTTATTAAATTATTAAAATAATTATAAATAAATAATTAAATATATTATATAATATTTAATTATTTAATTAACTTATTATTGAATATACTCATGTGTAATACTCATTATAAAATATTTTAAACATGTTTTTAAAGATATACTTGTTCCACTCCCCGTTTACCATAATTAGAATTTATTATACATGGGTTCCCAGTCAATTCTTTAGTGGTTCGAGAAAGAAATAGTATTACCAATTATTATTAATAAATTATAAATATAATATCATAATAATTATTATAAATAATATTAAATATTTTTTTTGAATTATAATATAAATCAATAAATATTGTTATAATAATTATTAAGATAAATAATTAAATTATTTAATTATTATTATAATTTTTATTATATATATATAAACGGAAATTGCTACTAGGAATACTGAATATTTATTAATAATATTTTATTTTTAAGATTATCAATAAATATTAAACAACATGTCGTTTTGTCAATTTTATTAAAAAAATTTATTAGACAAATTTTAATTTAATTATTTTATTATTATTTATTAGTTATTATTATATTTAAATATATTATTTAATATTATTATTAATATACTATAATTATTATTATTACTATAAATAAATATTATTATTAATATTTATATTATTTATTAATAATTATTAGTAACTTACTACAAATAAATATTACTATATTATTTTGCATTAT
>JABUQX010123666.1:15000-50000 GCA_015478945.1 Trachelipus rathkii | reverse complement strand
AGTTTTTCCATTTTGTAATTTTTCTGTGGCTTGAATATGTATTTTGGTGATGCTCTTCTTTTTCATCTTCTTGAATTAACAGGACGTTTTTCCTACTCTCATGAGGTTTTGTAATTTTCGTTTGGTATCTTTCCATAGTGGATAGGTACTTCGTCCAGTCTGATGTGGCACTTTGAAGACGTCATTTTATTTCTTACCTTTACGTTTTATTATTTTGATAGGCTATAAAATTACAAATTGTCTAGGTTTTTTTTCTTACAAAAGCTAAAATAAATATCAGAGATATTTAGTTTTTTGACAAAAAGATAACTGTAATTTCAACATGTAATTAAACAATAATTTTCTGGGCTAGAATACAGCTTACAATCACTTCCAGCCACTGCGATTGCATATAACAATCTACATCCGATCTACGTTAGTGAGTTAATTTCATAGTTTCGGAGATGCTCAGGTATCTCAGCTCTATTTCTCAGAGACTCGTACTCCTGAGATTTATTGATATGACGTACTCGCATTGGTCTCTTGAATTTTTTTTTAGTTTATTATATATAATCTTCTTGTTAAGTATTATTATATACATAATACATTATTAAATCTTATATTATTTATTTATTTCACTCTGTTTTTGATTTTATTATTTTTTACTCTTTATTATTTTATTCTCTTTTTTTTTATCCTTTTATATTATATTTTTCATTTTCATTTTATATATAATTTTATGTATTATTATTAATTTTGTGCAACATTTTTATTTGGCTTGGATATTTAATATCTCTGAATATTTAATATTGATTCTGATTTAATGGTTCCCTCTCTTTTAGCATACCTGCTGCACCTTCGCACCTCTCCTGCACCACATAAGTTCTTCTGTGCATCACGCACCGTCTTATCTTTCGTCTACCAATTATGCTTCCTCTCGCCACCTGCGCACCTGTCACTTCGCTCACCTTAATGTAATGTAAATTTTATAATTAAATTTTTCATCGTTACTGCTGGTCAACTTTCATCCGGACCACTGACTATTTACAGCTCGCACTCGCGGCATCTGCGCTCTTCTCTGCATATCCTCAACTTTCTCGCTCAATCCGCATCCGTGCTACTGTGTTGCGTTTTGGCCAACTCTCTTTTAATATTATACTTTTTTCATTTTATTTCTTCTTCATATTATTTTTATTTGATTATATTATTTTATTTTTTATATATTATATTTTTTATTTATCATATATATTTATTTTTTTGGTTTACTTACGCCTATGAATCTTTATATATTTATTTATCATTTAAGTTAGACACAAAACGATATTAAGTTCAATTATTATTATATTTATTTTAGCTTATATATATATTATCCTATTTTATATTTTTATTTATATATTATTATTTATATATTGATATAAAACCTCTTATTTATTATATGGTTATTATATGGAAAAAGCTTCTTATTACTCAAAATCACATGGTCAACAAATTTTTATGTTTTTCTCTTTCCTTATTTGTGATATGACTATGCCTTCCTTTCTCCCCTCTTTATAGGTGTTATATAAATATTTCTTTATGTTCTTTTGGTGCATATCTTTTCCTATGTTTTGCTTTCTCAATAATCAAACATAATAATTCAAAATATGTTTTTTTTTTTTTTTTCTCAGTTATTTATGAAGGTTCAAAACTTTGTGATAGCTGCAAACAGATTGATTTAAATAAAAACGTGATCTTTTCTCATTTTCTTTTCCCATTATATATTCCATTCGTATTATCATTCATTTATTAATTCTAAATTAAACTCTCATATTTATATTATATAAGGATATTTGCTGATTTTTCTCTTTATATTATATAATAAAATAAACAAAAATTGGCACAATCTCTAAATATTTTAATTTTTTGTAAATAAATGTTTTTTTCTAGTGTTAGTTCTATGTTTAATATACTCTGGGTTCGTGATTTTCTGATAATAACTAAAATCATTTTTTTGTGATTTCTCTCTCACGTCTCGCTAAATAAAAAATAATATATAACATTTATCATTTATATGTCTCTATTTCAATAATTTTGTGTTTGCTCGCGTTTTTTATATTACCCAGATTAATAAATTTAGTAATTGCAGTTGATACTGTGTGATTTTTTTTTTTTTTCTTTAGTTTAGGAGAATATTTAGCTAACACTGTTTTTTTTGGTATTAGTACAAAGTCTGATATATAAAAATATTTCTGCCTCTCTCTCTGTGTCCTCCGTGACTTCTTAGCTCCTCTTATTTTTTAAAATCTATAGTGAAAATAAGAAAAAGGTGGTTGTTAAAAAATATTAGTCCCATTTTTTATATGATAGTTATTTTATTTTATATTGATTAGTGTCATAAATTTCTCTCATAGATATTTTGTTATCCCTATGCTAGTTCCTGTTAGTAGATTTTTGCAATTATATTAATTTTATACATCGTGTATCTTGGATGGTTATTATAATTTCCGTCGCTTTCTTATTTTTCTCTCTACTCTTCATAATGCTTGCTGTCCAAGCTTTTATTCCTCTGTTACTTTTGAATTCCCTTCTTCGGATCTTTTTGTATTTGTGTGACTTATTAGCATCTTTTTTTTTATTATTATACTTTTTATTTTATTATATATATATATTTTATATTATTTTGATTATTTTTTATATTATTCTAGATCTAAACATATTATTATTTATTTTTTTATATTATATTACTTATTTTTTTTTTTAAATTTTTATAATTTTATTTATTTTATATATCATATATTATTTATTATTATTTATTATATATATTATTTAGAATGTGTACATAATTCAGATTATGTCCCATGACATAGTCAGATATCTGTATGATCCTCAATATCCAAATATTTTTAGCACTATATTCTTTTATAATTTTTTTTTTTGTCTTTTTATCTTTTTTTATAAGATTTATTTTCCTTTCTATTTGTGTTTACAATTCGAACATTCGTATATAAATTATAAGGACTTGTCGGTACATGATTACATTCGAATATTTGAGTAAACGGATACTAGGAACCATTCCCACCTACTTCTAATTCAATTATAAAGTTTAATTACCACCTCCCCTAAAATAATAAAAATAATATTCTTATTGGTCAGTTAGTGACATAGTGTCTTTGGGTTTAATAGTGTTAGGAATGTAGGGTGAGAGAATGGTCATTAGGGTTAAAGAGTGGATGAGATGTGGTTTTGTTTGATGAGGAGTTTCGACCTCTCAATGACAATTTATTTCTTTATATTTTAATATTATTTTCGCTCAAGAAACGCTCTTTGAAGTTTTCAGATGTTCCTTACTAGCATATCTATATATAAATTTTAGTAATACAAGCTATTAATTCCTTCGTTCCTCTGTCCTCTTCTTCTTCTTCTTTACTCTATCTTATCTATCACTATCCATCCCATCAATCCTTATCTTCTCTCTATCTTCTTCTTGCTTCTTCTTTACTTCTTCTTTCTTCTCTTTATATATCTTCTTTCTCTTTTTCATTCTTTTACTTCATTTATATATTTTTAATTTATTATATATTAATTTTAATTTAATTATTATTTATTTTAATTTAATTAATTATTATTTAATATATTATTATTATTAATTATTTATTATTATTATTATTATTTAATGATTTATATAAGTAAAATTAATTATTAAAAATATAAGTATTATGATTATATGTTATTGGGTTTTTACTTATAATTTTAATTATTTATATTTCTCATTCTCATTATTATTGATAAATATTTAATTATTATTATTATTATTTAATTATTTATATATTATTATTATTATATATATTATGAATTATTATTATTATAATTTATTAATTATTTATAATTTATAATTATATATTATTATATTAATTCATTATTATTATTAATATATTATTAATTTATTATTATATTATTATAATTATAGTACGACTAATACCATTATGCCTGTCTGTATATTTCAAAATAATATTTAATTATTTATAATTATATATTATTATTATTAATATAATTTAATTTATTTTAATTTAATTAATTATATTTTATTATATATTATATTTTATAATTATTATTATTATTTATATTTATATAATTATAATTATTTTAATTATTATTTATTATATAATTATTATATATTATTATTAATATTATATATATATTATTATTTATTATTTAATTATAATTATTAATGTTATATATAATTTATAATTTATATTTTATATTATTTATATTAAATTAATTATTTATATTTATTATATTATTATTTTTTTATATTTCTAATTAATTATTAATATTATTAGGACAATTATTATTTATTATTATTTTTTTATTATTTTATACTAATTATATTTATTATTATATTTAGTTAATTATTATTTTATTATTAATTATATTATTTATTTAATTTATAAAAATTGCTTATTAACAACAATAATAATCAAAACTTTAGCAAATAATAACATCTATAATTATTTTTATATATAATTATTAATTATTATTATTTAATTATATAATTAATTTAATTTATTATATATATTATATTTCATATTTAACTTATAGACATAATGTATTTTGTTATGTTCTAAAAATGTTCATTTAGTCAGCTTAGAGTGAAAGTTTTTATTAATTTTCTTCAAGTTAGGCTTATAAAATAACATATCGTTAAAATAGCTACTTATAATTATCTATTCACCTTACTCCTAATAAAATAATAACTAGGCGTGCTTTAATAATAATAATAATTAGATAATAATTAAAGTAAAACCAATAATAAATAATAATTAGAGTAATTAATAAGTTTAGATGAGACCTACATAGTGTCAATCATCACTCAAGTAATTTTGAGATTACATAATAAATGAGAGATTAGAATGAGGCTCACTCAATGTTTATTCAATAAATGAGATTAATCAAAGGATAATAGATAGAATAAGGACGCTATCACGTACAATACTTTTCCATATATAGATGATAGTCTAGAAAAGTAGAAAAAATTAATATGAATTTACAATGTGTGTAACACAGAAGTACATATATCTCAGACATGGATAATTTCAATAAAGTAGAAGATGAGCCTGCTTTAGTAATATTCATAAGTAATCTCCAAATTAAATGTCTCACATAAAGGATAAGTAGTAGGTGTACTTTACCACAGTCTTCACATTTGTTTTGAGTTTGTCACTGTTCCGACGAAAGTGTTAGAAGTAGGAGGACAGTAAATCTACACGAGGGTGCTATCCAGAGTGTATAGTCTAGAAATCAGAGGGAGAAGGGTTATCAAAAGATAAGAAAACATTCACAAGAGATAGAGATTTCTAAGAGATAGAGTAGGAATTATAATGCACACACGCGCACAGATACATACCAGTGAATATACATAAACGCTTAAGAGTAAGATGAGGTCTGGATCGCAGAGTTTTTCTCTATAGAATTAAATTATTAAAGTAGAGTTATGAGGTATCTTATCAGTCTATTTCATCAAGATTGTAATTATAATGTGTTAATAATAATAGGAAAGTCTTCTAATTAATATCTCATTGATATGTTCTCCACATATATATAGTTAGGAGAGACTAATACAAGTCTTCCATATAAGCAGAGAGTATTTACAATGCAAGAGTGAGTGGGAGTTAAAAGGTAATTGGTTTTTATTAAGATGGAGACTAATAGTAAAAATTATTATTATTATTATTTTCATTACGAGTGTATATTGCTATTAACCAGTCTTCAAATGTGTAGTATTTATCTAAAATAATTAGCGAGGCTATATATACAGTCTTTTCTCATAGTTAGTTATTTAAAAATTAGTATTAAGTGTGAGATGCTAATATTACTATGATTCTATTTCCAGGTTAGTTCTAAAATGTGATTATTATTTTAGAATTGATTTATTACTGTTTTCTTCCAGGGTAGTTTCATTTAAATGTTGTTATTATTGATAGGTTTATCATAGTGCTATTATTACCATAGGTTAATATTTCTATATATAGTGAATAGCTTTAGTCATTATTTCACAGATAAGTTTCTTAAAAGTCGGAGGGATCTTACTATGTGGTCTTCCAAGTTATAGTTTCTAAAGTAGGAAATCTATAAATCCATTAGTCTTCTATTAGGTTAGTTTAAATTAAGTTATTAGGATGGTGGTATTACATTTTATTCATTCTTTGGGTAATTTTCATAAGTGTATATTAAGAGTATTGATCATGACTTCTATCTCTACTTTACTCTCATGTGAGTCTTGTTTCTGAGTTGATTGCACTTATTTATTCTTCTTCAAAGATAATAGCTCTATATTTTGATATGTAGGAAAGTATATTAGTTTCAATTAATTTTATCTTTATACACAATATTATGGTAAGACACTAGTTTAAGATTATTAATTGTGTGTAATTCCATTATAAACCTATTGAGTTGATTGCTTGGAATTAAAAAACCTCCTTTATTTATTGTTTTTATAGTTATAAATAATTCATATCTTAAGTTATGTACTATCTTCATTATATTTATTCATCATTTTAATTAGTATAATCACTCTTTTTAACTTTATTATTATTATTGATATGTAATGCTTTAGGATAGCTGATGATAGTTCAAACACAAGAAGCGTAATTAATAAAATTCGCTATAAATACATCATACACAATGATATATCATCACCAATGAACACAATATGCACCGGAGTGTATTATCCTGAGGAAGCAACCACTACCTGACTCCAAGGTTTCATATCGCGGAGATAGCTTGGGACAGGTGTGATTAGATGATATATGATGATTGATATAATGTATTATATTTTTAGGAATGTGAGGTTAGTAACGCTAAATTAAATTATATATTGTCTGAGTCTCATAATAGTGCGATTTTTTTACATATTGTTAAAGTTCACTATTTGATATAAGATATAGAGTGTTTGAATTATTGAAGAAATGAGCTACAATTAAAAATTAAATATAATATAAATCTACAAATAAGGTCTCATGTGGTATAGAAAATTTGTATCCTATGAAAGTTATTATATGTGCATGTGTCTATTCCATAATATATGAATTATTTTATAATACTATTGTATATTTAAAAGCATTTACTTATATTTTGCTTTGATTGGTTGATAAATATATGTTGCCATTACGTATTATTATTATATCTTTTATTTTTATAATTGTTTTATTCCATAGTGCATTTTCAACGGGTCACGTGTATTATTATATTATTATTATTATTTATTATTATTATTATTATTATATTATTATTATTATTATATTATTGGATTAATTATTATAATTGGAGGGATTACTTATTATGTGTCAATTAAATAACAAATAAAAAATAAGAAACCAAAAGAAAATAATTAAATGAGATTGCGAAGCCAATATAAAACTCGTAGAGTGAGTCAAATAAATTAATATAACCATATATTTGTCCATTAGCATTAATGTGTAAATTCTTCAAAATGATTCATAAATTTATATCAAGTAATATGAAAAAAAATAACTTTTTTAATCTTAAATTGTATCTTATAACCACTGTATTTATTCATTTCATTCTGATCATAAAATCAAACTGAATTGAAGACGATCACCGCTTCTTCTTATACATTTCAACCAATAAATAAAATAATATATTTTTTGTCACAAAAAAAAAAAAAAATATATATTTTGTTTACCTTTGCCAGAGAAATAAATCAGGACTAGTTGAAAAGGAGCAATCATAAAATAATAGGCAAACCTCTGTCTCAACTTAAATACGAAAAGTTAAGGAGGATATATATTTTCATGTCATAAGAGGAAACGTCCATCAAATAAGTTGACCTCTCAGTACGTGTAAAGAAGAGGGTCCCATAGGTATTCTCTTAAGAGTACAGGACTCATCTATTTTAATAAAATTGCTGAGTCAAACAAAATCCATTTGAAAGGAAGATTAATAGCACCGTAGGTAGAAGATGGATTGAGTGAGCTTAAAGGAGGCCGCCCCGTGTGTCGGTGTGATCGAGCATACTCTCTCCGCTTTTCTATGGTTTGTGCATGAAAATTGATTGTCCTCGCGAACGGTAAATTGTGTGTTTGTTAAATATGCGATAAGATTATTCTCGCACTTTCCACAGCAGAGAGAAGAAGAATGGCAGTAGGAGCTCTCTTCTGCTACCAGGTGATGCTCACATTGATGAAGAAGAATACGGTCGAAAATGCAATCTGGCACTGTGTTCTTCTTTACCTGTTTTATACAAATTGGCGTTAGGAAAAAATGAGTTGAGAAAAGATGAGTAGAGTGAAGGATGTACTTAGATGAAGACTATTATTATTATTATTATGAATATTAATATTATTAGAAAAGAAGAAATTGTATGATATTATTATTATTGAATGATATTGAGAGAGAATTATTATTAATTGGATTGACAATTGTTATTCAGTCAGTATGATTATTATTCTATATTTATTATGAGAATGATGTTTATTACATTATATGTTTAATTTGAAGTTATTATTATTTGAATGTGTGAGATGATAAGTGAGACTGATATTAGTGAATTATTGAAGATGAGATATGATTAATTATTGTATTATGTAATGATATTATTATTATTATTAATCTATTATTATTTATTATTATTGAGTAATAGATTGTATGAGTAGTAGATGCTAGTTAGAGTAGTATTTTATTCGCGATTATTAATTTAATATTATAATTATTTATATATATTATATATATTTAGTTACAATTTCCCCTTACTATAATAATTATATGTATACCACCATTGTAATGATAGAAAGTACAAAATGTAAATTCTTATTATTATATATAATAATAAATAATATTATTAAGCATAATAATTCTTACATCTACACTTATTCTAACTTTATATAAAAGATTATAGATATATAAATATTATTTATTATTAAATATCTTCCTTATATTTAGGATTTTTAATAGAGTTATATATATATAGTATTTGTTTTTATAGTAATATTTTGATCTCTACTATCTCTCTCTCTACTCTCTCTCTACTCTCTATTTCTATTTATATTACTATTACTATTATATTATTACTCTCTCCTACTCCTCTCTCTCTCTGCTCTCGTCTCTCTCTCTCTCTCTCTCTCTCTCTCTTATTTCATACTTCTTCCTGCTTTTAATCAATTAACGACCTTCTCAGTAACTTTTCAAACTCTATCCCTTCTTATGTCTATGACTCGAAACTCTATTCTTCTACTCTCTGAAGATCTGCTTCATTTTTTGCATATAGAGTTGCCCCTCGACTTCAACTTTTCATTTCTATTCTTGCTTACCCGAATAGGATTTCCCGGTGAAGTAGGCATATCCTTGTGGATATTAATTCATGAAAAATTTCAGCTTCTGCAAAGCATCCTCTTAAAGTCACCACCTAACTTTTTCATTTCTTAACGGTTTGTCGTCTCCCCCGTCAACAATATAAAGCATTTTTATATTATCATTAACCAAAAATTATATTGAATATCTCAAATCACATTGGTTGCCAGGATTGTTTCAACAAAGCTGGAAACTATGTTTTGGCTACAATAATTTTTTTCCTTCTCAAAGTTCCTCCAATTTTACTAACACTTGACCCTTTTTTGTATGGATTATTGTTATCAAATCTGAGGATGCACCAGTTCAACCCATCTTTTAAATAAAGTCGAGACTAGGACTAAAAGACTAATTAATTCTTCCCCATTTCATGACCCAACTGATTCATCTTTGCAACTCAAAACTTTACGCGCTCGATCACGAAGTAAATTGTTTCCCTATCAATGCATTGCATAAACTTTTTGCAGAATATATGATCAATATTTGGGATAGTTTGTTTTCAAATCACTAATATCAAAGTAATTTCAATTCATTTATCAGAATATTCAAGGAATTTATTTATTTAATATTATTTGGTTTAGTTTGCAACATGATTTTTCTAAACGATATTAAACTTAATTAATTAAATTTACCTCTATAGAAAGTAAATAACCTTAACCCGTACCTCTCCTTATTTATTATTGAGCGTAACACCGCATAAGTAAAATATATCATATATCAAGACAAAAATTCTGAAAAACCAGAATATACCTATTATAGGTATACTCTATACTAAAAGGCCACTATATATATATACTATATATATATCATACCATATTTTATTATAGTAAAACAATTATATCACATTACAATACTGATAAAATTATATAATATATATAATATATATACTTATATAATATATATATATAGTACTATATATTATATTCTTACTATTTATAATATGTAATCCTCTTCAATACACTAGAAACTATCTGAATGAATGAGGAGGTCGATCCTCTGCAATTAAGATATATAATATATAAACAAATATTGATAATAAAATAACTATAAGTATCATAAATATATAAGAAATTACTAATTACTATATACTGTTGTATAATATAGTATTATGATAGGCCTACTATATATATATATATATATATATATATAGGAGTATATATATATATATATATAATAGTATATAATATATAATATTTATATATATATTTAAATATATATATATATATATATATCTCACTAATATAATATATAATATATTATATATATTATAATATAGAGGAGTCATACTTAGAGTATTACAATATTAAGGATATGTGCAACTTTAATTACTTAAACTACACAACTATCTCTGAAGATTCCTTCGCAAGTGAACCACCAAACTAAAGAAGTTACCCGCATATCTCGAAAACTACGAAAACTAAGATAGGTACAAGAATACTGATAACATATATGGAATTAGTGTATGAAATTTTGTAATGGACATAAAAAAAAAAAATTTTTACTTTTTTTATTAAAATTTTTTTGTATATCTCCAAAACTCACGATAGGTTAGAAGAAAACTAAATACAGCAATGGCAAAAGGGGTATTTACCTTTTTTAGGGGGCTCGAGCCGACGGTGGGACAGAGGGGGGGACCTTTCATACCATAGAGCGGGGGTTCCGGAGACCCCTCCCCGGAGGGGGGGACATTAGTCCTACCCCGTCGTTCCCCAGGAGGGCCGAGAGACCCCGACTCTTTGCATCTTTGGGGTTTACCCTACTGTGTAACTTTAGCTCTAAAAAAAAGAAATATATTTTCTTCAGTACATCTTTCATACGCTGAATTCTAAATATGGTTTAATAGTGTTTTTTCGTTTGTACACCATAATCTGCTAGTTTTTGGTTATATATTATAAAATAAAAAGAATATAGAAAAAAAAAAAAAATTTTTAATATCTTCCCTCTTTCATTTCTATATGCTCAAACCAATTCATGACGCCTGCATTCGCATAAATATGCTTTATCTCAGTTTTTTCTAAATGTACCCTTATCTTAGTCTTCGAGATATTTCATGTGGTAACCCTTCTAATTAGTCCTTTCAACCATTATATTAAAAAAAGTCAATTTACTATATATACTTGATACTTTAGTAGAATACAAATTAATATACTATATTGTAATATCTAATTATATATATATATATATATATATATATATATAGAAACTATTATACTATATAAATGTATATCTTATTTATTAAGGGATATATATATAAACTCATTAAATATATATATATAATATATATATATATATAATAATATTTGGCAACCTATTTATAAAACATTATACATGAATAATTAGTATATAATATATATATAATTAATATATTATAAAAATATATATATATATATATAAAGATAATATAATGAAATTATATATCATAACTATACTATTATATGGTAAATATAACCAAAACTATACCTAATATATATATATAGTATAAAAACAATTAAAAATAAAATTTATTAAAATATATATTTTTAATATAATATATAGAAAAAAAATGAAATGTGTACTATATAGTCACCTATACAAAAATACTAAGGTTATTAATATAATTATCCGATTAGAAACATGTACCATGATTATATAGTAATATGCTCGTGGATATCTCCATACTAACTAATGCTACGTACATTTATATGTAATAAATATAAGAACCTCAGTTTTATATAATCATATATAAATAATATATTACCTATATATATATATATTATAAAATATTATAATTTTATATTATTATTTTATAATCATATAACATATTATTATTTTTTATCCATCAAAAAACAAATCATAATGATATAATGACTTTATTGACAATATTAACTACATATATTTGATTATAATAAATAAAAATATTAAACTGTTCTAAACGGTATTTATTGATATTCTATTTAGTAACACAATATATTATATTTGCGTAATCAAGACTTCAAGAAAATAAAATTTATCAATAATACTACAAGCTAACCTGCCAGTACTATCTAGCAACATATTCATCCTGAAATATCAAAATAAATGGCTGAACTTATTATTGCCAAATTCGTATCTAGACGACCACTTTGAGAATATAGCAATGCATATATTCCATAAATATAACATATACAATATTTAACTATTAAAACACTAACTATTATAATAATACCTTTATACATTAAATAAATATAAACATAAGAATAAACAATGAGTAGTGTAATTCGGCTCTTGACAAATACCGAGAAGTTTAAGGCAGTGGAGAGTCTGTTCTGTCTCGTCGTTCAGAACTCTTCATAGTTATAAGCGTATTTGGATCAATTACAATTTACTATCAGTCGAGATAGAAGGTGTATAAAAGGAAGAAGTATTCGACGGAATATTGAGAGACAGGAAGACACAAGTCATTTATCTTGGAGCAAAATTATAACACACTAACAAATAATAAAATTGATCGGACATACGAGGCGTCAAGAGCGTGTTGGAGTGGAGACGGTGAGAGGTTGAGGCAAATGGTAGCCTAGGTCTTAGCAGAAAAAATTGAAGAGAAGCTTAGTATTAATAACAACTATTGTAGAGATGCGAGAACAGAAAATAAACATGAGAAGTAAAAGTAGGGAGGCGCGAACGAAGGGAAGGTAGTTCGCACATAGATGGAGTGAGATTAGCGTTCACCAAGAGATTATAAATATTTGTGGACCCATGATAATAATATATCTCAATAGGATTAAACATGTAATGACAGCATCAATTTTGACGAGAAGGTGTGGGTGAAGCAATAGAGAGCGAAGAGTTACAAGTGACGCATTGCACGCTATGTAATACTGCAGACAAGGACTAACGTAAGATGCCTAAGTATACAATAACCGATCCATCTTGGAGGGATATAAGTATAATAAATATTATATCTCGCACAAAAAATTAGAAAGGTTTGAAAAGGAGAGACGAATTAAACCCGAAAAGAAGTGAGAGTTGTATTATGACACCAATCAATGAGAGTTGTATATGTAAGTGGGACGAGAGACCGAAGGCAAGTATTGGTACACAGTGATGATGATGGAGAGTAGTAAAAAAATTTCAGACAGCTAGCGCAGAATCGCCAATCGTCGCAAAGGAAAAATGGACAAATCTATGGTGACTGGTGTATAGAGAACGAGAGATGAGACAGAGATAGATATAAAACGAGAACACGTAGAAGGGAATGTGAGAGAGAGGGAGATATATCGCGATTGTAGTGAACGTAAGGCTGATGCGAGCAGCCAGACTAAGATGAAGCGGAGAAACCTGTTGTACGAGGGAAGCTAAGGAGTTAAGAAGTATGTTAGTTCCCCAAACAGTATAATAATGTGAGGTTGAGATTTAGGAGTTGGTACAGACTCAAAGAGGTAAGTGAGGCCTCAGTGATAAAAATGTAAATCTAGTCGGAGAAGAGAATGGAGGAATGAGACAACAGTGGAGATTATCATTAAGTGAGACACCTAGTAATTGCCTGCATTGGATGAAGCTGATGGCGGATGGATCGTGTGGTCGATATAGTATACACAATACAGATAAGCGGAGGTTGCCCCCACTATATATATAATATCCTAATAGAAAGGTACCGTCGAGGTAAACCACTAAATAGGGTAAAGAGAGTACATGTAAGATGTAAGATAATTATTAATATATATATTAAATATATAAATATGTATATAAAATAATAAAATATATATTAATAATATATTAATATATATATATTAATAATATTATATATATATAATATATATGGTAATATATATATATAATATATATAAAAAATACTATATATATAATATCGTAATATACCGTATAGTATCCTTTATTCCAAAAAAAATACGCTTTAATATAAATTATTAATAATATATAATATATAATAAATAATTAAATAGATTATAATTAAACATATTTAATACAAAGCTTGTCCCTCATACTAATATATCAGTATATAATATAGTATATATATTATAACTATGACACAATGGATAATTACCCGATCTTATTATATATTAAAAAAAAAAATTAAGATTTATTATAAAAGATGAGTTTTATTTGAGTTGGTGGTTATTCTTAATAAATTAACATACATTCATATATAATTTTATAACATAAATATTTTGACTGTGAGGACCTTTCGCTAATATACATATACCCATCAAATAAAAGTAATACAATAGAAAGATTTATATTGTCAATATATAAGGGCCAATATCTGATACCGTTTATTTATCCAATTAAAAATTAACATATAAAAATTAAATAGATTTGTTATATAATTTATTCATGTACTATAACTTAGGTCTTTACTATGCTTAATTTATAAAATAGATTATTAAATAATCTTTCACCTCACTATGTTTATAATTTTTTTGTATATATATTAATAAATCACTATATTACCGATTAGCCTATTATTTAGTGACTAATGTAATCTATAATTATGAAAAAAGAACTTATATTCACTATATATAACATATTTCAAATATTGAGATAAAACTAATTATATTATTATATATATCTTGAGAATCCTATCCCTCTAAGGAACTCCTTTCTATAAAAACATCTATTCAGTCCATTTTCCATTATTAATTATATCCTTAAAGTTAAGTATATATGTAGGTAATCATCTTATTGAGACGGGTTAGCCGTAATATTACTTATTGGAATACTAATAAATACGAGTGTTTTCTTTGGTTTTTTAATGCTTTCCAGTTAGTTTATATAATAGACACTTCATGATGCGTACAAATTCGGATATAGATCAACAAAAATCAGCGTTTTTTTCACACTATAGTATATTTGCGATAATTCAAAAGATAGATGTATTTCGGAGGTTATTTTAGTAATAATTATCTCAAATTCCGGGTTTCAGAGTTATCACCTATAAATGGGGGCTTACGTAGGTATTTTCCCAGTAAAGAGTTCTTTTTTAAGGGTTTTACAAATCATTGTCTGAGGTTCCCATTTATAATACTAGATTTCCGCTAATTAGGAGTATTAAAATAACTATTCAGAAAGGATATCAGTTTTATAAATCCAATACTTTATACCGAGCTTTTATGGTGGCTAGATACATCATATTAATTTATCATGAATTCGTTATATATATATATTAAATAAGGATATAATATCTAGAGTAATAATAGTTTTTATCGAAATAATTATCGAGTACCTGATAGTTGATAAGATAGGAGTCTGAGGGGTGGCCAAATCTAGTAATTTTAGCCATATATCAAAACTCCAATTTACGGAGTTGGAGACATTGAATCCCCACAAAAGTAACTATAACAAAAATATACTTGTATTTATCTATACTATCCTTAATAATACAAAAAAACTCTTTCATTATAATACACGCGAATTAAAAACTATTGGAAATTTTATATTCTTAAATATACATCTAATATATACCTCAGCTATATCTGTCACGCAGCATCAAAATGATATGTCCTAAAACTGGATCACTAATCCACCATCAGCTAATTTCTCATAACACTATGATAGATACCTATAAAACGCCTCTAAACTCTAGAATGAATCGTCCACTTTAATAGTAGGAATATACCTAATAATTTTATTTATGATCCTACGCTTAAGGTATAACTTAGGAAAATTCAGTATGATAATATAGGTTTAAAAAAAACATTTCTAGAACAATTAGCGTCTGTATAATAGAAGGATTATGTTAGTGAATACACATCCTACATCAGATAGTTATATGGAATATTTCTCACAACTATAACTTTGCCTCACATATACTTTGTGTGCATTTGTAAGAGTCACTAGTATATACGGCCTACTATACAATATATATATATAATATTATATTAAATATATATTATATATATATATATATATATATATATATATATATATATATTTATTGTGTATAATATATATGTATAACATGATTATTATTATTTTTTATATATATATATCATAAATAAATAATAATATAAATAATTATATTACGTTGTTTATATATTTAATGAGATGTTTGAAACACTCAGTTTCTTCATCTTTGTAATTAACATAATCTTTCACACAACTTTGATATTATCTTTTCCGAAAGACGTATGGAATATTTTTTTTGTTTTTTTTTCTTTCTTTCTATTTTTTTAACTATGTTATATATATAAATATTGTTAAATGGAACTTATGTTATTTCTCTTTCTAAGCAAAAAGTTATTTCTACGAGGTTGAGTATTCAGAGGGTAATACTTTCAGATATTTCCAATTTTACTTATTTGCTCTTTATTAATAGTAGGTATCGAGTAAATAATGTCCTCAATAGTATAAGGATGTTTTAAGTAAATAAACTATTATTCACTACATTACCTGTGATATTGGCTGCAATCGCACAAATATCAATATCTCTTGTAAATGTAGGGCTTAGAGCTTTTCAACGTGTCTACTGCCCTACTCCCACTAACTCCTTCCAATCTCTTTATAAGCTTTTATAAACTATTGCCATCATAATGATCATTGTTTTTCTCCACTCTCTAGTATAGTATATTTATAATAATAAAATAATATATGTATATATATTATAATATATATTATTATAGTAATGTATACAAACAGCGGAGAGAGGAGGAGAGACTATAAAATAAAATAGAATTATAAAAGAGAGATATCAAATAATAAATAATAATTAAATAATAAGTATTAATAATATTGAAAATTATATTATGATTCTAGAGAAATCCATTTCTATCCGTATATAATACCTAATGACCCATAATGTAAGTATCATTAAAAATTAATTTATAATTTCTTTCAATATAATTAATATATATATATATTAATATATATATATATATATATATCTATATATATATATATATATAATATATAATATATATATCTATATTATATACTATATATATATATATTATATTATAATATACATTATAATATTATATAATTATATAATATATATATATTAATATAATATTTTATATATTAATATAATTATATATATATATATATATTAAATATATATTTATATATATATATAATGTACATTATTATATTAAATTAATATAAATTAATAATAATTAATATATATAAATAATATAATATATTATATTATTATATATAATATAGATATATATAAATATATATATATATAATATATATATATTAATATATATAATATTAATATAATATATATATAATATAATATATATATATATATATATATATATTATATAAATATATATATATAAATATATAAATAAATATCTAATATATATATATAAATAATATATAATATATAATATATCAATTATAATTTAATATATCAAATATATTATTATATATAATTATATTAATATATATATTATATTAATTATAAATATATATATATATATATATTATATATATATAAGTACATATTTACTGTAGGTAGACCCTATATACATATATTTATATACTTAATATATATTATAATATATTAATATATTATATTATAATAATATATATATATATATATATAATATTTATTATATATATATATATATATATATATATAATATATATAATATATATATTAATAATTATATAATATATATATATATATATTTAAATTATATAATATATATATATATATATATATATATAATAATACTTAAATAATTATATATATATATTATATATCTAATTTATATATATCATATTATATATATATATAATATATATATGTTAGTATATATATATAATATATATATATATATAATATATATATTTTATATATATATTATATAATAATATATTATTAATTATTATATATATATAATATAAATAATATTACTATATTGTAATACTCTCTCACTCATCTTTAATATAATATATATATAATATATAATAATAATTTAATATATATTAAATTATATCTATAATATATATATAATATATATATATTATTAATATATATATATATATATAAAATAATATAATATATATATATTATAATAATAATATATATAATAATATATATATATTATATTATATAATAATATTAATATAACTATATAATATTATATATAATATATATAAAATTCGTATTATATTAACTATTATATACTTAATATTTAATTATATTAATATATATTAATAATATATATATATATATAATATATTATATATAATATATAATTATATATTAATATATATTAATATATTAATTAATATATATATATATTATTAATTATATATATATATAATAATATATATTATAATTATATATATATATAATATATATATTAATATATATATATTTATAATATTCACATTCCTAGTTTAGATGTAAAGCCATATTTGTTAAAAAGTATAAATTGGAATGAATTTTGGATTGGGTAAGTGTTATTCGATTCGTCTCTGAATAAAAGGAGAAAGACTCGGCACCGTACTAGCTTATTAATAATTGAATGAAAGTAGTAATTTATATTAACATTAAATATCTTTTTAAAATGTAATTTTTAAAATAATCTCTTATCTAGTATTATGTATATATAATATTCTTAGGTTAAAACGTCAATTTAAGTCACAAAAAACATAAGAGATTTATTCGAGAGTAACACTTAATATGAAATTGTATAAAATATATATCTATATATCTAGTTTCCTAATAATGATAAACTTTGTAGCTAGTCACCTAGAGCAGCTCTCACCGAGTGATAGGAGTCGCCTCGAATATTCATATATATAACTATATATATATATATATATAATATATATATAAATATATATCATATATATATATATTATTATAATATTATATATATAATAATACTTTTTATATAATTATATTAATATATTAATTAATATATATATAAATATAATATATATAATTATATATACTAATAATATATTAATATATATTATTAATTTAATATATAATTATAATATATTATAAATATTATATATAATATATATATATATATATAATTAATATTATAATATATATCAATATATATATATATATATATATATATATAATAATATATATTATGAATATATATATATAATATAATATATTAATATTATAATATAATATATATATAATATTATAATAAACAGATATTTATATTCTTCACTGAGTAAATATACTAACTATTATTGGATATATATGGTTAGAGCAATAGTCCATAAGGATCATATATAAGTGACAATTCGTCCACAAACAAAAGGTTACTTTATCCCTAAGAATAGTTTGTATTCATAATATTCTATTGAATTATTTAGAGAAACAGAAATCAACCTATATTATAGTATTAATAGCACATTATTATTGTTACACACACATAATCAACGTGAGTTAGTCCACCCTATTTATTGTTGTTTTTAATCTTAAATGGAGGGGAACATTCTCTATAGATATATTTTCTACCTTGGAGACGTCACAACTAGCGTGAATCGATTAAACCCACAGGTGTTTCACGCGTATATATAAGCACCTACTGACGGATTCTGTTTTGAATAACTTATTTTTTATAACCAGATTAGAGGTCACAACGGTATATAATAACTTGTAAATATCTTTAGTATTTGTTATATATTAATAAAAATTTTAGTAAACCATAAATGATTTATAAAAAAAAAAGTAATTTAATATGACATAATGGAAATGAGGAACAATCCAGCTTGTATATAAAGAATTAAAATTGAAATTAAATCTTTTTATAAAACATATTATCTATAAGTATCAATCATTTAAGTAATAAATGTTAATCTACGCCTATAGGTAAAAGTAATCTCTAAGTAACCATTATATAAGTAACATTCTAAATTCACTTATATATTATTATATATCACTTATATATATATATAATGTTAAGTATTTCGAGAGTAAAAGCGTCCATACAAAAGGTATTAAAAATTTAGCATATGTATGTACGGCTTAATTGTATAACCGTCCGTTAATCTCAAGCATAAAGTAAACCATTAAGTCCGTTTCACAATTATAATTTATATTTTAATGATATATTATAAACACCTAACAATGAACTAATTATAATAAATATTATTAGGCTTAAGTATAAAAATAAAAATATAAAAGATAATTTTAAATTACCAATTTTAATAATTAAATAAGTTCTAGTAATTATTTTAAATAGAGTAAAAAATAAAAAGATTCTAGATCATATATGGTTTATTCAATAAATTATAACAGTATATAAATACGCTACGTATAATTAAAAATATAGCGAGCATATACAAATATATAGATTAAGTATAAATATCATATATATAGTAAAAATTTCTCTAGTTTCAAACATATTATTAACTAACATCATATCCTTCTTCATCAGAAGTCGAGAGATAATGAAATATCGCATTATAACGGCATACATTAAATAGCTTTAATAATTGCTGTAAATACGGAGAATCGATAATAGACGCCGAGATCTCTTTATATATAATATCATAGTTTATTAAGAAAAACATAATTTCATAGTTAGAAGAGGAGATTCTGGGAGTTGAGACATATTGCAAATACTATATTAACAGTTTATATAATATAAAATTCCAGATATAATATATAATTGAAATTATTCTCCGCGACTCTTACAACGGCCGCGCATATCAATCGTTTAGGTTGCATTTATGGTACGAAAATAAATCAAGTAGTGAGTGTAATAATGTAGAGATAGTAGGAAATAATACCTAGTTATCTCGTTATTCAGTGTATTTGAAGATATATTTTAGTGTAAACGAGAGAATGTATCTGGAAATACATGTAATATGGAGATTCTCTTTAATAAGTTAATAATCTTTAGTCTATAAAAGAGTATAATATGTATTATAAGTCTATTATATATAAGTATTTCTTAAAAATAATTGAGATAATAGATCGTTTGGCTTAAAACATTGGACGTGCTGATTCAGTTTTTAGATTTTAAATTAAATATAAAAATAAAGTATATATTTATTTAAAGAATATTATTACATAATATTTTTATAAAAATAACAAATAATAGTGAGATCTTTAGTGTATTACATAAACCTCGTCTTATCAAATAAAAAGTATAAGTAGAGAAGCCTAGATATAAAGTGCCTATTCAAGCAAAATTGTATCTGAGATTGTGAATAATTGGATTCTATTGTATAATATACTTAAAGTTTATGCTTATCAATCAAAGTTACTATATTATTAAAATAAGGATAATTATAAGTAATAATATACGATATAAATAATTAATCGTTTTAAAACCCATAAGTATTTAAGCAACATTAAGAAATACTTTTATATCCCATGCAAATTCATAATAGGTAAATATTAGTAAACATAGGTAAACAGTAATCTGAATTGTTTTATAAAAAGTATAAGAACTTTATTTAAAATTAATTCAATATTCATACTAAGTATAAGTATTATCCAGTGTATTAGGTTAAAATATTAATACGTTTTTCTAGAGAAAACTGATTAATTTGATATACGTTTAGCTATTATACTATATAATTAAACTTTAGCAGTTAAATAAAATTTAATGTAATAATTATTATAATAAAATGTTAAATTATAAAATTTACTTGGTTTATATAATAATATTACTAAACACATTTAATCAATAACGTTAGTCACTCTAATAAATGAAGTGTTTAAGTAAATATGAAGTATACAACATGTATAGTTACAAAATGGTATTTAAATAAACCATTAATTTATTTATAGTTATATAATATAAATATTAATTAAAATGAATAGCGTTATAATAAGTATTGGTTAAAACATTAAAGTAGTATATCACAGGGACCACACTTTAAAGCGCACAGCAGCTGTTAATTGGCAACATTTATCTTTAATAATAATTAAATTATAGTAAATCACATTACAGCATAAACATTTATCGTTTGTTAAATAAGTTTTAGTTAAACATTAAGTAAATATTTAAGCAATTATTTTAATAACTATAAATAAAATAATTAATGGTATTTAATAAATCTAATTAAATATTCGAATATTTCATATAATAATTTTATTAATACACAAATAATAAAATTATAATAGATTAAATAATTATTAGTAAAATTTAAATAAGACAATAATCGTTTATATTAAATATTTTTAAACATTAAGCATTTATTTATCGTTTATAATAAGTATTAAGGCTTTTTCTACTTTGTAAATTTTCGTAAGCTGTGATTGCAAAATCTAATACTTTTTTATCAAAAATTTTAAGAAAAATCGAAAAAGGTGGCTTACTTATTTTCATGCTTACATACGACAATCTATCTGCCGTTGCCTATTATATACAGTATATAAGCCTAATAAATTTTACTATTAAAAGAGAATTATATAAAATAATATTGACTGTGTCCCAAAATATTTGTTTGGTATTCATATTTTTCCCTCATTTGATATATTCTTAAAGAAATCGCATGATAGTGTTCACTAACTTCACTTCACGGAATTATGCCCAGTTGAATTGCTATTCCTGTATTGTTTACATTATTTGTAAAGAATGTCACATTCTGCAAAGTGCCCAAAAAATTTTTTTAGCATTATTTCTTTAAGAAAATATCAAACAGACTTTTTGTTTTTTTAAACTAAGCAAATGTTTTTTTCACAATCATTGTTTTTAAAGTCAGTACAAATAATTTAGATTTCGTTATTCACATTTGAGATTAATATTAAATATATTGTATAAAAAAGAACGTAATTAAGAATAGTTTCCAAGTGACATCTGGTATCATGCAACCTTATCCGATAAATACGTAATAAATTCGCTAAAAATACCAGAAAATTGCATTCTTACTGAATTTAGAAATTCCTTCCGGTAGTATGAAATTCTTATGATTTTTTTTCTAGATTTTGCAAATACGACGAAACATAACTACACCAATCAGCTTTACACTTAATATTTTTTGTACGTAGTAAGCAATAAATCTAACAAAACAACGAAACTAGGTTCATGTTAGTAAACATTGCACATAAGAGAGAGATAGTATATAGCCCGTTTAAACTATAAATATAGTTAATTATTTTTTATTATAATACGTTAACATTTTTATTAGATGTATATCGTTAACACATACTTCTCAAGTTTCTTTTAACTTATCCTTTATCCGGAAGGTAAAGGAGCGCGTTCGCTATTAACCCAGTGTTCTGCTATGTAAACAAACCCGAAGAACCCGGCCTGACATCTTAATCTGTTACCGATAGCCATATACATCAATACAAACTATTACGATATTAATTATATTACCATATATAATAGATAATAATATTGAGTAATTAATCAATTTAGTATCGATTGTCTTACGAGAACACACACTCACTCATAAATTAATACTTATTATATATTTTTTACTACAATATATTACCTAATATACACGTAGTATACTCCTCTCAATGGCTTCAAAATGTGTTTATTATTACTTATACAACATACAGGTTTAATTTAAATTCTCGTTTCAGGTATAATGTTTAACCATGTTTTTACCTAATTGAGTAGCTGTATATTCTACATTTAATCTTATTATAAGTTCGCTTATAGAGTAATATATAAGAAAAAAAAATGAGTAGTGATCATTGAGTATGCCTATACTGATTCATAAGTAGTCAATTAACTATTCTTTTTCGAGAGTTACTTATACATAATATAATAATCTAAATATGAATTTGCTTACTCATATTAGTAAAAGATGAAAATAATATTAAAGAAGTATAGGTCTAAATAATTATAAGTCTAACGATATTATGTAAATTTACTTATATATATTATATATATATATTATATATAATATATATATATATATACTACCACCAATATATATATATATTTAATATATATATTATATACCCCATACCCATCCCCAATCTTATTTTATATATATAATATATATATATATATATAATATATATATATATATAAATATATATATTATATATTATAATATATAGTTTTATATATATTATAAATAAAAAATATATATACATATATTATATTAAGTATTAATGAGTATATGGCTGTTATTGACGTATTTTCACTATACCCTCATTCTCATGTCTTCAAACGTTTTTCTATATGATCCCGTATCTTATTCTTCGAGAGGTTTTTTCACGCCTCCTTTATTATGTTTTATACTAATGGTTGTATTTAACATAAATATTAGTCATTTAAAGCTTGTGATTAAATCTACGAAAATTTAATTATTATGATCCTATTCATTATATAATTATTATTATTAATTATTATTATATATTATATTATTATTAAAATGTCATTATTTTTCATTTTCTATTATTATTATATTACATCCATATATTAAATCTTAAAATGCAGTTTAATTTCCCATATCCGATTTATTATTCTTCTGACGTCTAATATATAAGTTATTGTATAGTATTTTCAAGTATGTTCATATTTCTATTTTTTGTTTATATGTTATTCTTATTGTAACATATTTTATTTATTGATAGTCATTATTGTTTCTATTTAAATATTATTATTTATTGTATTATCTTTTAATCATATATTTTATATTCAAGAGACCACAGAGCATCCCTTATATGGATTAGTGAGCGTGCATTATGTATATGAAAAACGTCACTTCCAATCATGAAAGATCTATTCTCTAAGCGAAAGAACAATTGAACTGAAGGAAAATGGTAAGAAAAAAATTTTTAAACTAAGATTGCTCGAGAGGAGCGTTTGACACTTAGATGCCTTGCCACACGATTGGAGCGCTTAAAACAAAATTGAATTGTTATTATTTTCAGGTTAAATGTCCAAATCATTCCATACATATATCCTATTTCAAAATAAAAGTAATATTACCAGTTATAGTAAAATACACGATAAATTACTGAGAATATAATTTATGATAACTATTATATATCACCTAATATTAATATTTATAATGTACTAATTAATGAAGAAATATTATATCCATAAAATGTTTTTGCAAGAATTTTTTATATGGCTGATTCATAAATTATGAAAAATATTATGACTATCACAGTACAATAATGTTTTATTTTTTTTCCCTTGAAACTATTATTATATACTATAATTCGATATATATTATATATATTATTAATAATATATTAATATTATGAGTAGGAGATAATAGTATTATTTTTATATCATTTATTTAAGAAAATATTTTATATATATATATATAAATAAATACTTATTGCCTCACTCTGTTTCATTCTGAACTAAACCAAATCAAACCTAAACTTATTTACATTGCACGCGCAAGCGTACTGAATGCCAATTCCTTACTGAATTAGATCCGGCACATCTGCTACAGAACACTAAGTCCTTAACGAAAAGAGAGTACAAAACTACTTATTTCCTGATTTTATATATACTTATGTCCTCTTTTAGTTTCCTAATCCTAATATATTAACAAAATTATTTAGGAAATATGGGTCAATTTCAATATCTGTACTATTTTTTATTAGTTAATTATTTTGTTGAACACTTAATTCCCGATATATTTATTATTCTTAATTCTAATATAATAACTACGAAGCGGCAACACCTGATAAGATATTAGCTATATATATATGTATATTATCATATTTTAATTTAAATATTAAAAATAAAATTAAATAAATAGAGAGAAATGAATAAAATTTAATGGAGATAAGAATTTAAAACATTTGACTTACTCCTCTGCTTATATTCAAAAAGTATTTGACAAAGTCACTGTTAAATGTATACTTCCCGCAAAGCATGATTTCAAACTAAGTTAGTTTTCGCCTAGTTATTCATGAAGCGCACATGTAAAACTTACTCAGAAAGGCAGGCGTCCCCGAGTTTCCCGCAAGCGTCGTATATTGAGAGATAGTCAGAGATATTTTAATTATTCATCAGTTATGGCTGCTTGAGATGCAAATTAAATATAAATTGAACTTTATTGTATCTAATTAAAGCACTTTATAATGAGAAGAAGAATAATTTAATTATTCAGACAACTTTTTCAAGTCATAGTATACGACAAATCAGAAATTTATTCATTATTTTTTAAATATTTTTTATTCAAAATATACATGCGCCGAATGCTAAGCAAGCAATAAGGATCGCCCCTGATATATATATATTAATAATATATTATAATAATCTATATATTAAATATATATTAATATATATATTATATATATATTAATATATAATTAATATATATTATATATATACTTAATATATTATATAATAGTGGAGTGAGTTTGTTGTTTTAGTTATCTTTCTTCTTGTTCCTCCGCTTCAAAGGTAGTTGATTGGTTTCTTGTTATCTTTCGTAACGACTTCGTTATCGTTGAAAACCTAAAGACACATCTACTTATCTAGTTGTTTCGCTGTTGAAGTCGCCTCTTACACCTTATACCTTTAGGCCTTCAGGTATTTCGAGACTGGTTACTCTAAAAATTGCAACTTAATATATTCAAAACTTTTGTTTCATATTGCAACAGTTGAAATAATTTTAAGATCAAAATTATATGTACAAAAGTCTTGTTGCTTATCACTTTTGGCGCAAAAATCATCTTGCAATATGTAAAATGAGCAAAAATCAAAGATAAATATAATATTATATATAATATATATATATATATATCATATATATATAATAATTATATATAATATAATATTTATATATATATATATATAATATATACTTATATATATATATAATATATATATATATATATATATATATAATATGAACAAATAATATTGTTCCCATAAATAAATAAATAAATAAATAAATAAATAAATAAATAAATAAATAAATAAATAAATAAATAAATAAATAAAAAATACAGTTTATAGACATAATTTGTGATTTATATCGTAAAATACAAATATATATTGCAAATATAAAGTTGCACCATATTTTTTTTTTATTTTTTTTTTTTTTTTTAGGCAGTGTCACCTACCACTCACGGCAAAGCCTATTCAAGAGGGGGTGTACACTCACAAAATGGCAATTACGCAGATGAGCACAGACGCGGGCTCTAAGTAAGGGAGATTAAATTGGAGTTAGGACAAACACAGAAGATGGAAAGAGAATCCACAAACAGAGGTGGCAAAAAGAAGGCAGGCACCGGCAGCGAACTAGTCTGGAGTTGCTAATATCAACAACAGAAACTCATTGTGCCGAAACGCACAACCTTGTGGCTACGAGGGCGTCCTTAAAGGTGGTGGGCACGCGAGTGGAAAGGTTCCCTTCGACGAGCACCTTGCCGCTACGGTACCTATAGAAATAGAGATAAAGCACCAACAACAATAGAGGGTCAAGTGAACTAGAAAGTAAGGACAGTTTATAAGTCTTTTTTGCCTTTGACTCTACCCTATCAAAAGCGGGTGAAACTGAGCCCTCCCCGATTATGAGAGCAGTATCTCCATACAAGGGCGGATGAAACCCTTTTACAACTGGAGTAACTGTGAAGATGAAAAAAGTCTCGCAGTCTAAAAACAGAACTCCGATTTTCTTAAGCCGGCCCTACCACCCGTTGTAATGTGGGGTTTCCAAAGATATTTTTTTTTTTGTTAATGCCAAGGATGTTTATATTGTCACAGGAGAGACGGAGAACCGTCGAAAGAGATAGGTAAATTAGAAAGGTGTTTTAGAGAGGGGATTTGTAGAAGTTGAGTTTTAAAGAATTGAAATTTTGCAAAGGTTGAGAACGACCCCTCCTGGAAATTTCTATCCAGTTCAGCGAGAAATGAATCGGAAGATTGACGAAGGCAATTCTAGGAAGTAAAAGAAGGAGCGAATTGAAATGAGTTGAAGAATGAAGGGCGAGTCATCGGCAATATATGGACTAGAGTTAGATGTGCAGAAGAGAAGATCATTAATGAAACAAGAATAAAGTGGGAGATAAAGACAGAACCCTGAGGAACACCCATATAATGACAGAAAAAGAAGAAGTCGCCCAATACCACAACAACAGCCGATATTGAGCGATTTGAAAGAAAGCTAGACATAAGTAAGCGAAGAGAAGAAGGAAATCCAAAGGAGGGGAGCTTGGAGAGCAGTGACGCGTGCCATACCCGGTCAAAATTAATGGAAAACTCCGAAAATGCGTTTTCCTCTCGCTCAAAGTATTTGCTAGCTGTTAAGTTTCCGCAAGCTTTCACAGTGTTTTCGCCTTAGTTATTCAGAGCGCACATGTAACACACTTCTCAGAAAGGCGGCGCTCGAGTTTCCGCAAGCGTCGTATTGACTAGCGAAATTTTTATTCACGTTGGCTGCTTGAGAATGCAAATTAAATATAAATTTGAACTTATTGCTAATAAAAGCTTTAGAAGAAGAATAATTATCGACAACTTTTTTCAAGTCATAGTATACTGACAATCAAAATTTTCTTTTAATATTTTTCCCTTAAGCATGCGCCGCATGCTAAGCAAGCAATAAGGATTCGCCCCCTGAATATATATATATAATATATAAATATATATATATATATATATATATATTATAATATATATATATATAATATATATATATATAATATAATATATATATATATATATATTATATATATATATATCATAGTCGAGGAGTTTGTTAGTTTTAGTTATCTTTCTCTTGTTCCTCCGCTTCAAAGTAGTTGATTGGTTTCTTGTTATCTTTCGTACGACTTCGTTATCGTTGAAAACTAAATGACACATCTTACTTATCCTAGTTTGTTTCGCTGTTGAAGTCGCGTCTCTTACACTTATACCTTTAGGCCTTCAGTATTCGAGACTGGTTACTAATAAAAATTGCAACTTAATAATTATTCAAAACTATTTGTTTCATATTGCAGACAGTTTGAAATATAATTTTTAAGATCAACATTATATGTACATAGTAGAAAGGATGCATAGCATCATGGACTTAGTCTTATGGGACGTGAAGCAAGAAATCATCTGCAATATGTAAATTGAGCAGTAAGAATGTGCAGCAGGCAGCAAGAGAGCTGTCGAGTATATGTATACTATATTATATATATTATTATATATATAATATATATATATATAATATTATTATTATATATATCATTATAATATTATATATATATATAATTTATATATTAACTATAATAATATAATTTAATATGACAAATATAAATAAATAACCGATAAATAAATAAATAAATAAATACATAAATAAATAAATAAATAAATACAATAAAATAAATAAATAAATAAATAAATAAATAATAAAATACAGTTTATATGACCATAATTTTGATGATTTAATATCGTAAAAATACAAATATATATTGCAAATATTAAAGTTGCACCATATTTTTTTTTTATTTTTTTTTTTTTTTTTTACACGTTGTCACCAACCACTCACGGGCAAGAGCCTATTCAAGAAGGGGGTGTTAAACTCAACAAAAATTCAAATTACGCAGATAAGCACAGACGCGGGCTTTAAAATGAGGGAGAATTAAAATTGTAGTAGGAACACAGAAGATGGAATAGAGTTTTCCACAGAACAGAGTTGGCAGAAAAGAAGGAGGCACCGCAGGAACTAGTCTGGAGTGCTAATATCAACACAGCATTAAAACTCATGTGCCGCAACACACCCTTGTGCTACGAGGGCGCTAAAATGGTGGTGGCAGCGAAGTTGGAAAGTTCTCCTCGAGCACTGCCGATACGCGGTACCTATAGCAAAGAAGATAAAGCACCAACAACATAGAGGGTCAAGTGAACTAGATAAGTACAGACAGTTTATATAGTCTTTTGCCTTTGACTCTCCTATCCAAGAAGCGGGTGAACCTTAGCACCCCCCCAGATATGAGAAGCAGTATCCCATCAAGGGCGGATGAAACCCTTGTATAACTGGAGTAACTGTGAGAGGAAAAAAATCTCGCAGTCTAAACGAACTCCCAGTTTTTCTTTGCAGGCCGCCCTAGCGCCGTGTGATATGTGGTGTTTCCAAAGAACATTTCGTTTTGTTTATTGTTAAGCGCGAGGATGTTATATTGTCAACAAGGGAGACGAGAGAACCCGTCGAAAGAGATAGGAAAGTTTAGAAGTGTTTTAGAGAGGGAGTTTGTAGAAGTTGAGTTTTTAAAGAATTAAATTTTGCAAGGTTGAGACGCCCTCCTGGTAAATTCCTAATCCAGATTCAGCGAGAAGGACCTCGGAAAGATTAAGACGAACGGCAATTCCTAGAAGTAAAAGAAGGAGCATGAATTGAAATGAAGTTGGAAGAATGAGGGCGAGTCAGGCATACTGAGTGGATAGATTAGATGTGCAGAAGAGAAGATCATTAAGGAAAGCCAAGAATATAAGTTGGAGATAGAACAGAAACCTTGAGGAACACCACTCATTGACCAAAAAGAAGAAGTCTCCCAATCAACAACAGCCGATTATTGAGACGATTTGGGAAGAAGCTAGACATAAAGTAAGCAAAGAGAAAGAGGAATCCAAAAGGAGGGGAGCTTGGAGAGCAAGTGAGCGTGCCATACCCGGTCACAAACGACTGCTTTGGATATGTCATGCCCACCCATGCAAGTTCTCCCCGCAATTCCTAAGGGAAGAAAACCATAAATCTGTTAGAATAGAAAGTATATACCCGTCAGATCCTCGAGCTACACGAAAGCCATCAAACTGGCGCATTGGCTGTATATTCCTTTTTTTTCTATTCACAAATATCAAACAAATCTTCAAACATTTAATTGATCAATATTTTATATATATATATTAATATATATATATATATATATATATATATATATAATTATATTATATATATATATAATATATATATATTATATAATATATATATATAAATTTATATATATATAATAATCTTTATATATATACTATATATATAATTATATATATATATATATATATTATATCTTATATAATATATATATAATTTTATATATTATATTTATAATACTAGATTATATATATTAGTATATAATAAAATTATATAATATATAATATAATATATATAAATTATTATTATTATATATATATTAATATATATATATATTAGATATATATATAGTATAATATATACTATATATATCTATATATTAATATATATATATTCTTCGATGTTCTGTGGCTTAAAATCTTTCTTCCTTCTATACAATAATCTGTGTTTCTGCCTACTGTTCTCCTAAACAGAAACAGACTTTCACGTGCCTTTTTGAATACTTACCCACCTCTCACCGAGACTGTTATAATTCTTCTCGTCCAATACTGAGGTCCCTATTTAGGGGATTTCAAATGTACACAACAATGCATGGATGGGGTCCTCTCATACTGATTAGGTGGGTGGAGGAGGGCCGAATCCTTTGTATTCTTAATCGATCTGGAGCAAAACTAATTAAAGACCTACACCACAGTTCGGATCGTCCAAAACCAATTTCTTGAACACACTGACGCCTATGTCACTTTCACTACGTCCCTCTCTCTATAATACACCACCTTTTCGCTCCTATTGGTAAATCTGACCACACCTTATATCTCTTAATTTAATACTTCTTCTCCAACAGCTCCATCCTGCCTACTCGTTTTTTCTGGCCTTTAATCGGGCCGATTGGGGGGGCTTGCGTTGCTTCTACGCTAACTATAATTGAATGACTGCTTTGACTCTGGTGCCGCTTCGGCTTCTGCCTATAAGGTGCGGAGCTGTAATCGTTATGGGACACTGAGCAGGTTCATTCCTTCTTCGCTAAATCTTTCTCTCTCTTCGACAACCAGTGGTTCGATCGTGCTTTGTTCTCTCTGGCCATTCAGGCTGAAGACAGTGCGTATCGGGAGTGGAAAAATTCTTCGTTCTCCGCTATTCACTCTTGCTATTTTCTTTCAGCTAGAATCGTTGCAGGGATAACTCTTCGACGAGCAAAGCGATCTTTCATCAAACGAAAGTAGCGCTAACCTCCTTGGTTCTCCTACTGATCAATCTTTCTGGCCTCTTGCCAAAAACCGTCTCCAACAACTTCTGTAAATTTATCCTTTCCCCCTCTTATTCGATCTGATGGTTCTGTGGCTAATTCTCCAACTGAAAAGGCCAATCTCTTCGGCCTCCCTATTTTCCTCTGTAACCTCAATCCTGGACGATCTCTGGCAATCCTTTTCCCTCTTCTTCTCCTCTCAGGTGCCTATGCCTTTTGCCCTGTGAATTACATTTGCATCGGGTACAATGGGCCTCCTGAAATCTATGAACGTTAGGGCGCACAAGCGGGTGGCCGATGGCATTCCACCCAGCTGGTTTTTGATAGGAGTGGTTGCTTCCGTGCTGGCCCTCCCCTGTTCAACTATACTCTCTATGTCTCAAATACTACACTTTCCCTCAGTGTTGGAAGCACTCCCATTCAATCTCGAAAAAAAAGGCAGCCGCTCTGATCCTTCTAACTATCGCCCTATAGCTCCACTTGTATTCTATCTAAAATCTTTTGAAACCCCTTCTCAACTCTCATTCTTAGATCATCTGGAATTCATTCACTTTCTTTTCCGATCGCCAGTATGGGCTTTTTCGCGCTCGAGGCGTCTACTGACGAGTAATAATCTTTCCTATCTACCTGATTTATGGTTTTCCGCCCGCCCTTAGGAACTACTGGGAGACTGTCGTGGTGGCGCTTTGACATATCCAAAGCTTGACCGGGTATCGGCCCTCGTCACTGCTCTCCAAACTCCCTCCTTTGGGTTTCCTCCTTCCCTTTGCTTCTATGTCTAGTTTTCTTTCAAATCGTCAATATCGGCTGTTTGTTGATGGGGCCGATTCTTCTTCCTTTTCTGTCAATAGTGGTGTTCCTCAGGGTTCGGTCCTATCTCCTACTTTAATTCTACTTTTCATTAATGATCTTCTCACCTGCACGTCTAACCCTAACACATATGCTGATGACTCGACCCTCATTCTCAACTCAATTCAATTCTACTCCCTCTTTTACTTCTAGAATATCCTCTCGTCTTATATCTTTCCGATTCTACTTCTCGCTGATCTGGATAGAATTTCCGGATGGGGTCGTCTCAACCTTGTGAAATTCAATTCTGTCTTAAAACCCAACTTCTACAAATCTCCCTCTCTCAACACCTTCCAACTTTCCTATCTCTTTCCGACGGACGATTCTCTCGTCCTCTCCTGTTGACAATATATACATCCTTGGCCTTAACATATAACAAAAAAATGTCTTGGAAACCTCACATCACAAATGGTTGCTTAGGGCGGCCTCAAAGAAACTGGGAGTTCTGTTCTGGACTGCGAGAACTTTTTTCCTCTTCTCATTACTCCAGCTATACAAGGGGCCTCCTCCGCCCTTGTATGGAGTACTTGTCTCTCTCATCTCTGGGGGGGCTCTGGTTTCACCCGGCTTTTTTACATAGGATCGAGTCAAAGACCAAAAGGCTTATAAATTGTTCCGTACTTTCCAGTTCACTTTGACCCTCTTTCTTTGCGGCGTGATGTTGGTCTTTATCTTCTTTCTATAGTACCGTAGTGGACAGGTCTCGAGGAACTTAATCCGCGTCCACCACCGTTACGTCGCCCTCCGTCAGCACAAGGGGTACTGTATCTGCACATGAGTTTTTGTGTTGATATTGGTAACTCCAGACCATAGTTTCGCTGCGGTGCTTCCTTCTTTCTCTGCCCCTCTGTATTCGTGGAATTCTCTTTCCATCTTCTGTGTTCCTGCTGAATTTAATCTCCCCACTTCCAAAGGCCGTGCGGTCTGCGTCCATCCTGCGTAATTGCGTTATGTTCGATTCTGAGGCGTTGTAACACCCCCTCCTTGATATATAGGGCTCTGCCCGTGAGTGGTGGTGACAATCTGTAAATATATATATATAATATAATATATTTATATAATAATATATTATATATTAAATAATATATATATATATATATATTAATAATCTATATATATATATATATTAATATATTGAATATATTAAGTGCAATATATATATATATATATATATATATATATATATATATATATATATATATATATATATATATATATAATATATTATATATATAATATATATATATACCGTAAAACACATAATAATAAATATAAAGTTACACCATATTTTAAATATATATATATATATATATAATTATATATATAATAGTATATATTATATATATATATATATATATATATATATATATATATATCTATATATATAATATATATATAAATCTAATAATAATATATACACGGTATAATACCATAACACTTGTTTGCTATAGCAAAGGTATTGCTCTTTAATTGTAGTATTCTCTTTAATTGTAGTACTATCTATTTTCTTGTGTTTTTATCTGTTTTATGAGCGTTTGAGCAAATAAATATTGTAAACTGTAAAAAAAATTTGACCGTAAAGTAGATAAAAAAAATAAATAAATCATGATACATCAAATAAAGAGACAGGTCTGTTACCACAAAAGCAGATCATGTGATATATATATATATATTATATATATATATTATATATTTATATTATATATATATACTATATATATATATATTATATATATATAATAATATATATATATATATATCGAATATTATATATATATATAAATATATATATATATATATTATAATATATATATATATATAATATAATATATATATTATATATATATATATATATATAATATATATATATATATATATATATAATAGATAGTATATAGTATATATATAATATAATATATATAATATATAGGTA
>JABUQX010123666.1:0-7500 GCA_015478945.1 Trachelipus rathkii | reverse complement strand
TGTCGATAAAGACCCAAAATTTACACAGTCCCGATTCCAACTAATTTTCAAACCATATTTCGAAACCACAATTTTTTTTTACAGATTTCGATGATCCGTAATCCGAATAAGCTTTCGCAGAATCGATTTAAATGTAAGTGTATATATTAGAGGTGTTTATTATACCCTTCTTCATATCTGCCTCCGAATAACATCCGCATTCAAACTGATACTTATACTCATTAGTTTCCGTATTAATTGTTATAATATCCGCATCTGTAATACGATATTAGTATTTGTGAAAGGCAGATATTTTACCGGAGTTCATGGAAAATTTTTAAATAAGAGTATTATTCCTTTGTTGTTTTTTGCGGTTTAATATATTGTTTACTCTATAGGAATAGTTTTAATGACCGAGACATTAATCATATAATATAATATATAGTATATATTATATATATATATACTATATATATATATATATATATATATATATATATATAATTATCTATATTTAATATAATATAATATATATATATATTATTATATATATATATTATTATATATATATCTATATATATATATATATATATATATATATTTAGTGAGCAGGTACCATCCGCATCCGCGGAGCATCCGCACAGTATTTAAAGATCCGCATCCGCATCCGCGCTTGCCCTGCGGTTGTTGCGCGGATATTTATTGTCGAGATTTGATAACAGAATTTTATAATACAAATACTTAAGATGAATCCTGAAAATGAAAATGAGTTGAAGGCAATTAAAAAACGGCTTGATATTTCATATCTTACTGTTTTCAAGACGTTCCACTTACTCCGCTGGAAAGTACATGTCAATAATGATGCGAAAGAATGGTATCCGAGCTCAGATAGAACGCTCTTGCTTTGGTACGCCGTTTGCTTCCAAAGTTAACATTTTTTACTAATTGGAAAATGGACATCAATATCACATTAAGCTCTTTGAAACCATTTTAACGAAATTACGCAAAAAAAAAATCTAGCGCACCCTACCAGCTTCTGTCTCCGATGTAATACCATTAACTCAACGCTAATGAAGCGTTTTGAACCATCTTCAAATGAAAAGATGAGGTTTAAAAAGAATGAAAAGATGTTATTAAAACTAGAGCTAGAAAAACGCTTTGGTTCTGTGGAACTTAATGACCTTCATACTAACTGGCAACTACCTTAGATGCCCCGTTATACAGGCAAGTTTTTTGGTAACACAATGTTAGAACAAGTTAAATCGTCTCTTGTGTGGCAGTTGAAAAACTTCAATCCGAAATAGTCTATTAATTCGCCCACCCATTAAAAGGAAAAATTGAAATCTACAGAGCCAAAACCTTCTACAAGCAATAAACAGATTCACTGGAAGACATTGACAGTCCAATATGTGATGACGAAAAACACGCAGTTACAAAACAGATGTAGTGCTATGATTGAAACTATCACCAAGTAAAAACGACTAGATACAAGTGATGATCCTATCAGTTGGTGAAAGTTAAGCAAAATGCTTACCCACGCTTAAGTAAACTTGCAAGGAAATACCTGGCCTGTCCCTGCAACTAGTGTTCCCAAATGAGATGAGTATTCTAGCAATGCTGGTTATATTATGAATTGAAAATGAGAAACAGACTCTCAACAGAAAAGGCAAAAAATTGATGTTTCTCAGCACAACCTTCCTATATTTGATTTTTCAATACTAGTAGCAAAAAGAACTATAATTGCAGTTGTAAAATTCTCTTTCATTAAGGGAGGAGGTTGGGTAAAGAGGTTTGGTGGGGTGCATTCGAGATTGGGTTTCAGTCCCGCAAAACCCTGGTAACAAATGATATTAAAATAATTGTGCGCTTAAAGTCGAAATATATCACTCGACATATCATATATGAATTATATATATAATTGATATATATATATATATATATATATTATATATATATATATATATATATATAATATATAATATATATATATATATATATATATTATTATTTATATATACATAATATATATATATATGATATATAAGCTATATATATGTATATAATATATTAATATAATATAATATATATAATATATATTATATTATTATATATATATATATAAATATAATAATATAATCTATATATATATATATATATGGTATATATATATATATATATAATATATATATTAATATACTAATAATATATATATATATTAATACTATATATATATATATATAATATATATATCATATATAATATATGATAATTATATATATAATGTATATCAAACATCCGCATCGCGCGATGTTCAAAATCATAACATCCACATCCGCGGATTCGAAAAAAATGACATCTGATCAATCACTAATATATATATATATATATATATACTATATATATAATATATACTATATATATATATATATATATCATTTATTAATAATATATATATATATATTATATAATATATATATCATAATATAATATATAATAGTAATATATATATACCTTCAGATATAAAATATAACTACTTTGTTTTTAGATTTATCTCATGTTTAATCATTCATAAATCTTTGTTCTTTTTTTTTTTTTAATTAACATATTTATTATGCTGCTCTCTAGCCTCTGAATTACAAAACCCTATTCTGCGAAAGTAATCATTTTCATGAAAATATTAATAGATCTTCTTGAATTGAATCGTAAATAAAATGCTTGTCTCTTTCAATCAAGTTGTGACGTCACATAATGTTAGACTGCGTGTTTTTATCAATTATTATTTGATTCATTAACGTGTTTAAAAAATTGAAGCTTTTGTTATTTGCTTGTATTTTCGAAAGACTGAGTTTGCTTGTTAGTTATGAATGTAATGTATGTTGAAATTTAAAGACAATATATATAGGCCTATATAATATATATATATATATATACTTATATAACGTATAAATAATATATATATATATAATTATACTATATATATATTATATTATATATATATATTATATAGTATAATATAGTATATATATATTAATGAGTATACTATATATATATATAGCATTTATATATAATAATATATATATATAATCTATATATATATATATATAGGGCTTATATACTATAATATTATATTATATTACTATTTATATATATATAATATATAGTATATATAATATATATATATATATGAATATATATATATATATATATATATATATATATATATATATATATATCTTTGTTGTCCTCCCCTCCCCTCCTACGAGAAACTGGCGACCTCGAGATATTCCGCCACCAATGCCGGCTGAGCCCAGAGATCTGTTAACTTAAGGATACTGAAATTTTTTTGAGTCTGATGTTCACTAAAGCAAGACAAATCTATAATGAGATGTTTTGTTTTCAATTGTTTGGGAATGAATCTTACAGTAGGGTTAGGGATCGCTGAAATAATTAAATTTGTATTCCTGTAAGGAGGGGTGGTGTCGAGAGCGGATTCGTGACAGCATTACCTGCGTTTGGCGATGCAAAGTTTGTTCCATGTTGGATATTCTGGGTGGACGTGTGGACGTGTGGACGTGTCTGGAATATGGGGCATATTTGTCGATACTGTACTGTAACTAGTGAGAGTTGTATTTCAATAACCTCATAAAGAAATATACGTAGTTCATAACCTCGGAAGTTTATCTGATGCAAAACGTGGTAATATATAATGAAATTAATTTTAGGTTAGGTTAGGTTAGGTTAAGTTAGATATGGTTAGGTTAAGTTAGGTTAGGTTAGGTTTGGTTAGGTTAGGTTAGGTTAGGTTAAGTTATGTACCTCGGTAGTCACAGTACAGTATCTACAAATATGCCGGAATATGGTATTGTTTAGGTGTTAGTATATATTATATAATAATATATATATATATATATATAATATATATATTTATATAATATAAGTATATATATATATATATTATAGTATATATATATATATATATATTTCCAGTATTATTTGTGCATTACAAAGGTAATCCTATAACTATTACGAATATGTTCTAATATATTTGGAATTTGTAGGTGAATGATATTATTGACATTTATTCGTATTTAAAAAGGAGTTCTCGCTTGCGCTTGTTCTTATTAATATATTTAGAGCCAAGAATAATAAATTATGCGTTACAAGTCGTTTTCCTTCAAGAAGCAATTTTGTAAACTTTTGTTCTCAAATAACACTCAGAGATTAAGACATATATATAGCTATGATATACTATATATATATTATATATATTATATATATATATATATATATATATATAATATATATATTATATGTATACATAGTAATATATAATATATATTAAATACGTATTTACTCTTGTTATTTTTAAAAAAAAAAAAAACCCGGGAAAAAAAAAAAAAAAAAAAAAAAAGAAATTTAAAAAAATGGGGATATTCGGAAACGGGGGGGTAAAAATGATGTCAAAACGGGGGTAAAGAATTATTGGACTGTTGTGAAAGATATTTGTTACTTTTAATTATATTACCCAATATAGATTGTACTATGGCTATTGTGATGTGAATTTATTGAATTTTTGTATGTTTGTATTTTTAGAGAGAGAGAGAGAGAGAAGAGAGAGAGAAGAGAGAGAGCATGAGAGAGAGAGAGAGAGAGCATACAAAGAGACAGAGATGAAGAGAGAGAGAGAGAGAGAGAGAGAGAGAGAGAGAGAGAGAGAGAGAGAGAGAGAGAGAGAGAGAGAGAGAGAGAGAGAGAGAGAGAGAGAGAGAGAGAGAGAGACTGTTCTTACTTCCTCTCTTCTAATAATGTTCCGGCTGGCAGGTCTCCGTTTTGATGTTTTTACTTTTTCTCATTTTTTATTTATGCGAACGTATGTTTCAGAAATGTCTACAGAGATTTATTAGTTATTAATTATTTTATTTAGACTTTTGGATGAATTTTTTAAACCTGAGTGTTTTGCAATATATATATATTATATATGTTATATATAATATTATGTTTAAAACCACTATATATATATGTATAATATATAAATTATATCATAAGCAATTGGTGCTATAGAAATGTTATAATAATTTATATATATACATTATAATCTATTATATATATATATAGTGTGGACAAATTGAACCTTTCGTCTGACCTTCGATATTTGATATATCGATATATTGCGATATATCGAATATATTATATATATAATATTATATATTTATGTAATTATATATATATTATATATATGATATATATATATATATATTTATTATATATATTAATATATATAATATATATATATAATATATTATATATCTATATATATATATATATGTGTGTGAAACCAGTTTTAAAAACCAACAATCCAATCTTAAAGAACTAACAATAGCTACAGGCGAAAAGGAATACATTTTGGAATCCTGGTAAAATTATTTAGTTCGTAAATGTAAAAACCCTAATTTTTTTTTATAATTATATGTATATATAGTAGAAAGCCTATTTAAAGACCTTTTTATACGTTTACTCGTTAAAATAAAATAGACTTTTTAGTAATGTTTGGTTTTTTTTTTTTTAACTAAAGAATACCCCAGGGTAAATCCGCACCGATGGCAGGAGTCCGGGGTCTCCTCCGCCTTCCGGGGAACTATCGGGGTAGGATATTCCCCCTCGCGGGGAGGGCTTCCGGAAACCCACTCTTTAGGTATTGGTGGGTGGTCGCGGGGGTTTCCTCCGCCCTCCCACGAGAGTATGGAAACTGGTATGGAAAACGTCTCCCCTTGTGTTCCCCGTCGGCTCGAGCCCCGTACATTGCCGTGTATATTTACATAATAATATAATATATATATATATATATAATATATTATTATATATTATATATAATATACTATTATCTATATATATATATATATATATATTATAATACTATATGCTATGTCCCTGCTCCAAAAAAATGCCATAATATTTATTTTTATTTATTTTTTTATTTTATATTTTTTTTTACATTTTCCTTACTAAAATTTACAAAGGATTCCAAAAATGTATTCCTTTTCGCTGTAGCTATTGTAGTTTTTTGAGATGTTTTTTTTTTTTTTTTTTTTTTTTACAGTTTCCTCGGTAAACTTTTGCCAGGAATTCCAGCAATGTATTCCTTTCCCTGTAGCTATTGTAGTTTTTGAGGAAATATGCATTGCTTGTTTTTCTGTATAGGCCCTATATATGTTGCTGTGGAATATTTTCTCTTTTTTTATACTAAATATATATTATATAAATAAATAAGTATAAGATATAGATATACAATATATATAATCATATATAATTATATTATAATATATAGTAATAATCCTACTATATATAATATTATATATACATAATGTATATAAGTCACACATTGTATTAGCTATTCATATAACAGTTTCTTATTAACTATCCCCCGCTCGAGAAGAGGATGTTATCGTTGTGAAAGTTAAATTTATAGATTTTTAAACTTTGCATTTTTAAATATAAAATTTATGGATTCTATTTCATATTTATTAATGATATTCGACTTTACCAGCCTTGTTATAGTATTCTTATTAAATTTTAAAAAAAAAATTTAAATTTATGTGTAATACTATAAACAGTTAACTAATCTTTTTTGTAGAGCTTTATTTTATATATAATATATTAATATATATATTATATATATTATATTATATATATATTTATATATATATATATATATATATATACTAGATATATATATATATCATATATATTGCCCTTACCTCCTACATAAGGGGGAATAAAATTTCATTAACTTAGGGCCCTAGTTCGCCTTCGCGGCTTTTCACTAATTCATTAGGTTAGGGCTTAGTTAGGGGGCTTTCATAATCAGTTACGTTTAGGGCCTAGCTTTGGCGGCTTCCAATGAATCATTAGGTCTAAGGTCGCTCTTGGGGGCTTTCATATTCCCCATTAGGTTAGGGCCTACCTGGGCTTTCATAACTCCCATTAGGTTAGGGCTACTTGGGGGCTTTTAAGTCTAGGTTATGAATAAAGTTTTTTAGGTAGGCACAGATTTACTAATATCATACTATTATATATATATATATTATATATATATATATATAATATATATATATATATATATTTATATATAATACTATATATATATATTATATTATATATATTATATAATTAATATATATATCCAAGACTCGATATATCGATATATTTCGATATATTTCGATATATTGATAGTCATGACGAAAGGTTCAAATATATATAATATATACTATATAATATATATTATATATATATATATATAGTATATCATATATATATATAATTATAATATAATATATATAATATATACTATATAATATATATATATATATATATATAATATATATACAGGTTATTATCATTACTATTTCTGCAGTTAGGAATATATGAGTACGGAGTACGACCTTGGTACTTTTTCTTTCTTAACGCACCGAAGAGTAAGTTCCGTTATTTTTCTCCGTTACTTTTTAGCCCGTTACATTTTGT
>JABUQX010123665.1:42500-47500 GCA_015478945.1 Trachelipus rathkii | reverse complement strand
TCCTCTTTTCAAGGAGAAAGTAAATAAATATACGATTTTTTTTATGTTTTTCATTTTTTTTATGAGCTTGTAAAAATTTTCCCTTCGAGATTCATTTTCTTTTCTTTCACTGTGAAATAAAACAGAAGGTATGTTAAAACGTTTAAAGAAAATTTTAGTGAACGAATTTTTAGTGCTTTTTTTCGTTTTCCAAAAGATTTTTTTTTTTACAGTTCTTCTTTTTAGCTTTTTTGTATTATTGCTTTCTTCTTCGTTTATGGCTAAAAGTTTAGAATTTAATATGAAAATTTTGTTAGTTATTTTGGTAATTTTCGTTATTATTATTATTAATATTGTTATTATTATTATTATTATTATTATTATTATTATTATTATTATTATTATTATTATTATTATTATTATTATTATTATTATTATTATTATTATTATTATTATTATTATTATTATTATTATTATTAATATTATTATTATTATTATTATTATTATTATTATTGTGTGTGTGTGTGTGTGTGTGTGTGTGTGTATTATTATTATTATTATTATTATTATTATTATTATTATTATTATTATTATTATTATTTTTATTTTTATTATTTTATTTTTATTTATTATTATTATTATTATTATTATTATTATTATTATTATTATTATTATTATTATTATTATTATTATTATTATTATTATTATTATTATTATTTTTATTATTGTGTATTTATGCGTGTGTGTGTGTGTGTGTGTGTGTGTGTGTGTGTGTGTGTGTGTATTATTAATATCGTGTGTGTGTGTGTGTGTGTGTGTGTGTGTTAATATATGTATGTATGTAATAATATTATTATTATTATTATTATTATTATTATTATCATGGCAGTTATAGCCACCACTCCTATTCCTGTGAGTCAGAAAAGTTTCCCATGTACTCGCTTCAACACTCATCTCAGGGGTAACTACCGCCTCCAATAGCACTTCAAATGGAACTCAGAGAAAAGGACCTTAAGACTGCCTTTTCTCCACGGTAAATAGTTTGGTAAATGTATTTAAAAATAAGTGTCTTTTAACTATAAAGTAAAAATTCTAAATAATAGTAATAAAAATAAAAATTTAAATATTAATAATGATAAAGTTGAAGTTAATGAAATGTCAAATAATAATACTTCAATTTAAATGTTTGTTATAAAGGAATCGGTCGCGTGGGTCAGGGCAAACTTAATTCTATGATGCAGGAAAATTATGTTTATTTCGACAAAGTAAGAATAAGTATCAGCAAAGACGCTCTAAATACATTAGCGGAGTATCTAGAGAATGGTGTAAACGAGTTGCCGTTATTAGCTTGACTCATGAACTGTCTTATATATAATAATAATAATATATATATTAACTGCTGTAATGCTAATAATACAATAACTAATATATATATATGTATATATGTTTTATATTTAAAATATAAAACTATAAAAATAATATATATGTTCTAATAATATATATATATATATATATATATATATATATATATATATATATACTATATACTAACAATATTCTTTTTTTGACTCTTTGCTTTTTTTATATATATATATATATATATATATATATATATATATATATATATATATAATATGTATGTATTTATATGTATATAACATGTTTATAATAATAACTAATAATAACATATATATGCTAATAACAATAATATGTAATACAACAATAATAGCATAGCCTTAACAACTGCTCATATAATATTATATGCTCACTATATATATAGCAATGTGCTGCTGTATGTGAGAAATAATACATTGCTGGCAACAGCAGCAATAATAATGTAGCTTGTGGCGAAGCAGCAACGCAACTGTATAATAACTGTAACAATGTAATAATAATATATAGAAGATAGCAACAACCAATAATATAATAATATATATATATAATATGTAATATATAATAATAATATATGTATATATATGTATAACCTTTACTATAACTAACTATATATCTTAACTATCAGCAATAATATAACTCAATAGTATTTAAAATACCCAAAAATCAATAATCATATAATAATAATAATAATCGGGGTTGACTTAAAAACTCACCCAAAAAAAAAAGACCTCCTCATAAAACCCAAAAAACCCAGCTGCAATTGTTTTGTTTTGTTTTGTTTTTTTTTTTTAATTTTAGCTATTACTTTCAACAATTTTAAAGATATACTTAAAAATTACTAATGTGCAATAATAGCAACTATATTATATTTCATTATTAGTGAGCCTAGTTGCATTTTATTCAAGATTTTCACTGATATACCTTTTAAATATTTGAAATAAATGAGAATGAAAAAAATAATTTTAAAATTTAATACAAAAGTACAAATGAATGTATCTTTAAATTTTATTGACTAGAAGATAACTAGATTCCATTATTAAAATTACTAAATAAACTTTTCAGTAAATAAAAAAGTAAAAATTCTTTCCTCTTTGGTTATAAATTTACTAGAATATATTTTGAATTTTCATTATTTTATAAATTTATATAGTATGCAATAAAGTATAAAACTAATTTGTAACATTGGATTGAATTAAGTCAGTGAATGAATCACATTTCCCAATTTTATTTCACATTAGTAACTATCTGGCTGTCTAACCTGTCTTAGATATTTATATATCCTTACAAGTTTTTGAGCTTTTTCTGACCCAAGTCTATTTCGAACTTTTGACCAAACAAGACCAAAAGTAGAGAAAATTCTTTCAATTGATCCAGAACTGGCAGGGCATGAATGTAAGGATGCCAAAAATTGCTGCAAAACCCATCTGGTAACTTTTCCTTATCAGTACATTTTTCAGTTTAATTCCCATATTCCATCATTTGTCTGCACTGAACTGTAACCCCAGTGATTCTTCGAACACATGGGTTTGGAAAACAGTTTAAATTTTACCTGTTAGTCATTAGTCCACTAAGAAACTCAGGATAATTTTTTGCCAGCAAAAGTTCAGTCTCATTTTCATTATGTTCTTCAAGGAGCTGACCTAAATGTTGAAATTAAAATAGTCTAGATCAGAGATAATATATTACTTAATTACTTTTTAATTACTTAATTACTTTTCCAAATATTGCTTTGCTAGCAGTTCAAAAACTCTTTTTAGCACAAACCTTTTTAAGTTCGCAAGAAGATTAGCCTCGGATCTCCGCTTTCCCTCCCATAATTACCCTGTGGTACAGGGGAAATTTGCATGGGAATTCATACTCCGTATGACTAGTCCAAACGATTCAACAGTAAGACCCATAATGAATCAACAAAGATATGTATTGTCCTGTATGATGGCCCTTCTGTCCTAAACATCTCAATTTCAGATATATAAGACATAATACAAACAATAACTTGAGAGGTCAAAATGCTATAGACCTCGTCTTCATAGAAGCCAGGCACAAATAACAACTCAAAATAGCTGAGAAGAACATTTTTCTTTTTATACAAATATCTTCATTTTTCAATTGTGTTATAAATTATTGCTTTGGTACAAATTTCCATAAAGTTCTATACTATCCTCTAGTAACATTATTTTTAGGATTATTAAAGGATTTTTTTATTATGACAAAAACTAATATATATATATATATATATATATATATATATATATATATATATATATATATATATATATATATATATATATATATATATATATATATATATATATATATTTATATATGTATATATCTATATATATATATATATATAAGATAGTTACATTAAATCTCTCTCTCTATCTCTCTCTCTCTCTCTCTCTCTCTCTCTCTCTTATCTCTCTCTCTCTCTCTCTCAGATTATGGTAATGACAATATTCAAAGTTTAAATAATATAAATTTAAATATATTACTTAATTACTTTACTTAAGATAGTCCTGTTATGTCATTACTATCAATAACATGTAACAATAGCAATACCATTTACCTTTACAAGTTTCACCAATGAGGCAATGACATTCATTCAGCAATGGGAAAATGTCTGTATAGAGACAGGATGGAGCTGTTATAGAAAGTTTTAAAATTAATGAGATATAAGGTTGTGGTCAGATTTATAATAGGAGTAAAAGATTGGTGTATTTTGTGGAGAGAAGAACTTGGTGAAGCACATAGTTCAGAGTGAGTTTAAGAATTGGTTGGGACAGTCCGGAATGTTTGTGGGTTCTTTGTTTGGATGGATGTTGAGAACACAGATAGTCCGACCTCCTACCAACTTCTCGTCAGTATATAGAAAGGCCCAGATATTCAGTGTTGTGTACATTTGAAATCCCTAAATAGAGAACATCAGTATTTGGATGAGAAGATAAATATCGTCTCGTTAAGTAGTAAGATATTTAAAGGAAGCAAAAAATCTGTTCATGGGAGAACAGTAGCAAGCACCTAAGATTATTGTGAAGTAGAAGGAAAAATTTTAATATCTAGAAACATCAAAGTTAGAGTTGGGATGCTGGGATTTGATGTTACAGGGTATTAATGTTCACATAGGCACATACTTCATCCTTCAGACGGAAATTATGAAATAAGTTATAGTTGGATATAATAAACAGTTAGAGCATAAATTCTTAGCCATCTGGGTCTCAGACAAGGGCAAAAGGTTAGGGTCAGAGTTAGAGAGATGGTATGCCAAGGATTCAGGTTTAGAGTGTAAGCCATGGGTGTTGGTAAAGTCAATAGAAATCCGCGCTTGTGCAAATCTGCCATCATACACGCAAAAAATACAAAAACAAGGAGAAATCAGATGACATTGAGTGTAGAACCTAAATACATATTCTTATTAATAAAATCCTTTGATTTTATCTAACAGAAAATGATCGATGAAAAGGCAGAAGATAATAGGGATAGTTTGACCATCTTTTTCAAATCACAGACGGTAGATGGTTTAAATTAGAAGAATATCCGCTTAAAAATATAATACAATATCACGTCAAGTCCAAATATAACTCTAAAGAAATAAAACTTAGATTTTACTATATGTCATTCAAACTTTC
>JABUQX010123665.1:10000-32500 GCA_015478945.1 Trachelipus rathkii | reverse complement strand
AATAATATAGTAATAATATAATAATAATATAAATAATAACACATATAATACTATTGATACATCAATCCAATAATAATAATAATAATTGATAATTTATATAAAATTATATAATATAATATATTAATCAATTACAATATAATTATCGTAGCCATTACATAATAATAATCTCATACATTAATCATATATAATTATTATATTAATAATAATAAATATTTCTCAATAATAATAATAATAATATAAATAATAATAATAATAGATTAATAATCAAATCATATATCCATATATAACTCCACTCCCGATTAATAATATATATATACATCTCATCAATCAATTAATTCACTATGAATAATTAATATAATTATAATACTATAATTAATTGAATTTTAATCACATCATTTCTATAAATTGATAATCAATAGTATAATAATTAATAATTAATCAACTCACTTATAATACAAAATTCATATTATTACTATAAATAATCATAAATAACAACTAATAATACAAATTATTATAAACAATATAACAAATTACATAATTTATCAACATACACATAATAAATTACAAACATTCTCTAATAATCTCTCACACTCATACCATACTCAATACTGACATATAAATAATAATAATAATACTTACCACATTTACTTCTAATACTTATACTACTCACTCATATATCACTAGTCAATTATACAAATTCTAATTAATAATTATATATCATACTTAATAAACAATAATAATAATGATAAAATAATAATAATAATAATAATAATAATAATACCAAGCAAACTATAATATTATTTTTTCACATGAAATATCTATTGAATTATTCACACTCCTCATCCCCTGAATACGATTGCACAAATTTACCGAACAAACATATACGATATATTACATACACAAAAATCTTATCTAATACATCTTAACAAGCTAAATCCTCATAATGCTACCAATATTAACTGAGAATAGCATCCTCGCTGTATATATTATAATAAATATAAAATATAGATATTAACAATAGAAAAAACTACATATATGATTATCAGATCTCCATAAATTACACTTTCCTCTCTCCACTCGATATAATATTAGTTACGCTCTGGAAATGCTTTCGCGCTCTATTTATTTATTTCTTAGTAGATATCAAGAATATTATGACAGCACATATTTAATATCGATCGCGTGGGAATACTCCTCACGCCTCAACATAAACATCAATACATTAAATACCTAGACTTACATTTATATTTAAGCTTCTTTAATTCACATGGACAGGCCTCATGACCAATAACTTGCGTCGCGCGTGTGTGCTAACAACTCGTGTGTCACTCGCTCTCTCGCATCACTGTACTCTCTCTTATTTTAATAATATTTTATCCTTCAAAATATTACTCCTTTTCCTAAATATGCGAATATGACACTGTTACAGCTTTGTTTTTGGCGTGCTCAATCATTTATTCAAATGTTTTCCTTTCAGCCTCCTACTATCTCAACCCTTTTTTCTTTAATACATCTCGTAATAATTGAGCAAAATTATTAACATTAATCTTCTTCACTTATCGCGATATCGCGCTCAGACACATTGAAAAATTAGTGATCAATACAAGATATTAGTACTACTTCCATCTACATTACAATTTACAATACACTATATGGATATATTAACTAAATCTGCATATATTATTACAATACACGATATCTCTTTTACTCTCTTTTACTCTCTATTAGTTCCTGACTTCACTCTTTTTACACTCACTTCACTTATTATTGTCTATTATTCCATACTATTCGATTTAATAGCTGCACGTATATTTACCGGTGATCCCACATACTAGAAAGGGTCCACTTATCCCTAAAATATACCCTCCAAGGTCTCAAACCCCGCTCTCAAACAAATTCACACTTAACTTAATAATACTTATATATAATTAAAACTCTTCTCAGTGAGTGATATATATATATAATATTTCATATATTTTTGAATATTTCAGAATATTACAAATATTGGCTTCCTACTGTAATAATTTTCCTATTTCATAGTTGTAATAATTATTATTATAAACTTGATGCAATCTATTCCTATATTAGAATCAACAGGAACCTTAATGGAACCTTGATGTATATTTCATCCTGATTGTATATATTATAATTATATTATATTAATATTTATATATATATTATATATATATATATATTATATATATTATTATATAATGATTATACTATATATATATATTATCATATATATATATATATTAATATTAATATATATATATATATATATTATTCATATATATTATATATATATATATATATATATTATAATATATATAATATATATATTATATATATATATGATATATTAATATATATATGATATTATATTATATATACATATAAATATATATTATATTAATATATATATATATATTATAATATGATATATATATATATATATATTAATATATTAATATTAATATATATAATATATTATATTAATATTATATTTTTATATATATAGTATATATATATTATATATTATATATTATATTATATATATATTTATATTTATTATATATATATATTATATATATATTATATATATAATATATATATATAATATTAATATTATTAATTAATTATATATATATAATAATGAGTTTATATATATTAAAATATATATATATAATATATATATAATATTTTAGGTATATATATATATATATAGTATTATATATATATATATATTATAATATTAATTATATTAATATATATATTATAATATAATATATATATTATATATATATAATATATTATATTATATATATATTATATATATATATAATATATATATATTATTATAATTTATATTTATATATATAAATATAATATATATATCATATATATATTTATATATATAATAAGTATATATATATATATATATATATATATTATATATATATATATTTATTATATATATATATATTATATATATATATATATATTATATATATAATATATATATATTAATATATTAATATTATTATATTAATATATTATTATATATTATATTATTATATATATATATATTATATATATATATATATATTAAATTATAATAATATTTATATTAATTTATAAATATGATAATCCATATTATAATTATTAAAATAATAATTTATAATTTAATTAAGTATAAATAATTTATTAATAATTAAATATAATAATTAAAATTAAATAATAATATAATTAAATAATAATAAATTAATAATAATAATAATTATAATATAATAATAATTAAATAATTAATAATAATAATAATTAAATTCATATATATATATATATAAATAATAATAATAATAATAAAGTAATAATATATATAATAATAATATTAATAACAATATATATATCAATAAAATAATATACTCCCATAGACTCTAATATAAATTTTTTTTATAATATTAAGTGGGACAAAACACTTTCTCATAGCCTTTATGATCCCGCACAATAGCATAAAAACAAAGAATATATTCAAAAAGAACAAACGCAAATATAATACAAATCGACAAGCTAATACACATAAACCAAAACGTGAACTCTTTAACATATCATACAACCTAGTACATAACTTCAACAAGAAAAATACAACTCACGATTTCGCTTCGCGAACAAATAAAAACTTTCTCTAAGAGATGTGTTTATTGAGACAAAAAAATCCCCAAACAATCACAAGGAAAGTTTCGTGTCCTCTCTCTCATGTGTGACACTAGTGCCAACAAATAGAAAAATTTAGAAAAAAATGGCTAAATTCCGTACTGCGCGCAAAACAGCAACTTTCAGCAGCTCATAACCAACTTACAACACTTACCAATACATAATAAAAGAAATAATTTAATATCTATGTTATATCTACCTTGTGAAAATAATAGAGAAGGACAACGACAAATATACTTGGTGAATGGCGCAAAAAAGATTCTCGCTTTCTCTGTTTTTCATTTCACTCTTAATTTTTATCTAGCTCCATTTATATACATTTAGAACGCTATAGTATAACTCTAATAGTGTGTGCGTTACATTTTATTGCATCGTATCTCTCTGTTTTCCTCTTCCTCCTATATCAAAATATATTAAAATCTGGAATAATTAAATAATATTCCAATAATATTTATCCTCTCGCGCTCTATATACGGAAAAAATAATCCTCCCTTTAAAAAAGATGGAATTAACAACAAAATATATAAAGTGATAAAAGAAATAGATATATGATGATAAGATCTACTTCAATTTCCTTTACCAAATTATATGAACTTAGACCTCAAAAATTCCTCTCCATAATAGTTTAAAATTAACAACCCTTACTCACACTATCTCAATTTAAAATTACAAAACTCGGTATATTACCACTCAGGGTGACTTCCTATTCTCTCTAATATATCTCAATTATCTCTTCTATGTAACTCAATCTATCTTTATATAACTCAGTCAGAATCTGCTTACTCTCCCCTAACTAACTCCAAGTATCATATACCTCTACCAAACTAAATTATTTACCATAGGTACTCGTACCATTCTCTCCTATAAGTCTCAGTAATATTTTTACCCTCAAGATTATCTTATACACGACTTTTAGTTCAAATATAGCCTTATATAACACATAACCCTAATGTATAAATTACCTTTAAACTCCCAATTATATAATAGAAATACTTTGAGTATATATATATATATAGACTACTTACTAACAATTAGATAATAGTGACTGTACTCCCTACTCCTCATTAAATATATAAAATCCTCCATTATCATACTACTTATAACCTTATAACTCCTCACAGACCGCCACCTCAATTCTACTCATATTATCTATCACCAATTAGATTTTATCTTTACTCTATATATACATATTATATATATATATTGAACTCAACATATAACCCCCACTTACTCATAACAAAAACTACCTATATAAATATAAAATATATATATTATAAGGACTCACTTACGGACTTAAACATGACTTATAATGATACTTATTATCTTATAATACCTACTCACTACGAATAACTCAAATTACTTCCTTCATACCCAAACGTGAGATAAATAAAAATCTCACTACCTTACCATAAAATACTCTTTTCTCCCCCAAGACAATCATTTACTTAGCAACAGAAAAACCACACCCTACCACAATTCTACAAAAGACAAGCTCCTCAGAACCTAATATAAAACTATGACCTATAACTCATGCTCAATGGTTCTCATGCACTGATCACAATATCCAACTTATAAATAATATAATATTTACATAGTTTATACACCAAATATACACTAGCCTCTTAGTAAATTAATCCCATACTGTGAGTTTGCCACTAAAACTAACCCCCATCAGCATTAATTACATGACGGACACGCACATCCTTCCCATTCACCTACCCACTTGAAGATGTGTAGGTGAGTAACACTATTATTCTACATGAAAACACTACATATTCTCATAAAGCCATATCCATTATAGCCACCTTATTAACTTTATTTATTCACTTATATACCTTCATTAAGTATGTGAATAATATATAAAATATATTAATATAACTCCATTTCTACTAACTTTCACCTTGAGTATAATACTCCACAAAAATTAGATGATATATTATTATACAACTTCCTACTTAAGTGGTAGTATATATATATATCTGTTGCTGTTGCTTTTTTTGCTCTATATTGGATAATAAGTGTTGATGATATTCTAATATAACAATTTAATGTAGTATAATGTGGAAGCAATCGCTTTCTTGATATAAATACATAAAATTTATTTTTACATTCATTGATGATAAAGCTACTTTAACATTTATATATATTTATATATATATAATATTATATATATATTAATATTATATATATTAATATATATATATAATAATATATATATATATATATTATTATTATAATATATTATATAATATTATATATAATATTATATATATATATATATATATTATATATATATTATAATATATATATATATAATATTATTATATATATATATATATTATATATATAATATATTATAATTATATATATATTATATATATATTAATTAATATAGTATATATATATTATATATATACTTAATATTTTATATATATATATAGTATATATATATATATATATTATATATATATATATATTATATATATATATATTATATTATATTATATATATTAATTATAATATTTAATATATATATTAGTAATATAATAATAATATAATAAATTAATTATAAATTATAGTATATAATAATAATAATAATAATTAATAAATATATATAAATAATAATAATTATATTATAATTAATTGTTTAATAATAATAATTAATGTGATATTAATAATTAATATAATATATATAGTACATTAATTAAATAAATAATTAAATTATAATAATAATAATAATATAATTATAATAATATATATATAATAATAATTATAATGATAATAATAATATAATAATTAATAATGAATTAAATAATAATAATTATAATAATAATAAAAATAATAAAAATTAGTATAATTAATATATTTAATTCCAATTTTAAGTGTTATAATAATAATAATAATAATAATAATAATAATAATAATAATAATAATAATAATAATAATATTACCAAATAATTTATATTAATTTAATAATTAATTAAATAAATTAAATAATAATAATAAAAATTATCTTAAAAAATTATTTTATAATAATAAATAATAATATATAATAATAATAATAATAATTATATTTTAAATAAATAAAATTTTCATAATATATATGAATTAAATAATGAAAATATAAATAATAAATGTCAAAATATAAACTTTCGCAAAAATAAAATAATTTTTATAAAAATAATAATAATAATAATAATATAATATATATTTATAATAGATAATAAACTTAAATAACAATTGATAAAATAATAATAATTATCCAAGTACAAATTATTAACATTTTTCCACATTAAAATTTCTAAACATCCTCCCATCTTTAACGAAAACGAAAAAAATCCTAAAAAAAATAACAATATTACAAGAAAGCTAAAATGAAGACTATACAAAAGAAAATAAAAATAAAAGAAAAAGGAAAAAACACAAAGATTCGTTCACTAAAATTTTCTTTAAAAGTTTTAGAACGACGGTAAAAAGTCGGTTTTTATTTTGCAATGTATAGAAATACATAAAAAATAAACGAATCTCGAGGGTGGGAAAACCTTCCAAGGCTCATAAGAAACTAATTAAAACTATAAGATATAATATTATTTTGTTCCCTTAAAAAAGATTCAGGAAAATAATGAATGGGAATATTCCTTATATCTCTGTTTTCCATTCAACTCTTATGTTATTAAATTTATATTTTAATAGAATTTGAAGACATTTTTGTTAGACGACAATATTATCAAGGTTGTTTTACTTGTTTTTTCCCACTAAAATAATTTAATATTAATAATTAGAAGAAAATTATATATACATTTTTAATTAGATTATATAGGAAAAAAAATTAAATAAAGTAGATTAGCGCAACAAAAATAACAATAGTTTTAGAGAATATATAGTATATATATATTTTAATTATATATTATATTATATATTATATATTATATTATATAATATTATATATAATATATATATATATATATAATAAATATATATATTTATATATATATATATATATATATATATATTATATTATTATATATTAATACTATTAATATATATTTATTAATATATTATATTATAAATATATTAATATATATTATATATATGTATATATATATATATTAATATATATTAAATATATTAATATAATATATTATTATATTATATATATATTATATTAATATATATATTTAATATATATATATATATTATATAAATATAATATAAGTATATATATAATTATATATATATATAATATATATTTAAATATATATAATATTATAATATATATATTATATATATATCATTAATATTAATAGATAGAGAGATAGAGAGATAGATATGAGAGTAGAGATGAAGATAATGAGATTAAATTATAAATATTTCTACATATAAACTAAAGAGATATAATAGTTAGCGTCTTTTATAATACATCTCTCTCTCTCTTCTACTATCTCATCTCTTCTCCTCTTTATACTACTTCTATACCTACTATATATTATAATATTATAATTAATATATATATATATAGTATATAAATATATATATATTATATATATATATATATATATATATATATATATTATATATATATATTAATATATATATTATATATATATATAATATATGTTAGTGAGGTGGCGCACCTTATTTTTCCATAATTGGTATGTAGAGGGTAGTGCCGGGTGGAATTTTGTTACACTATATCTAAAAGTAATTCCCATAAAATTTTAGCTCAATATAATAATAATAAGACGTAGCGCTCTTGCCTTACTTTTTTAAATATCAAAACTTATAGCATTTCCATTCAGCTTACTCACGTAAATTATTTTTGGATAATAATATGGGGCTCAGATTTAGTGACTATTTTATTTTAATGTTGGATAAGCATAATTTTAATATTTAAATACTGAATACCTTTGTTTCAAATGCATATCATAATATTAAAACAAACATTATAATGAAAAGCTACACTTGCGATGTGAATGTTTTTTGTAAGACTTCTCTAGTTGGCTTAGGATATTTTCGACGATATTCTTGGACTGTCTGTAACAATTAAAAAATCAAATGTATTTATAAATTTATTAATCATATATAAATTTATTAATCATATAAAATTCACGAAAAAAATAGAAATATAAGTTACCTTCACTAAATATTGCTTTTGTTCCTCATCCATTGTAACTTTGTCGTTGAAATCATGAATTAATTTGATACCTCTTTCGGCCGGATCATTCACCACCTTCAATTCCTTCAAAAGAAGCTTTCCTCGTTGATACTCGTTTGAGTTAATCCACTTGGATGGATGTAAGAGACATTATATCTATTTTCAAGGTTAGTAATTAAACACAAAGAACCTAATGTAATTTATATAATACTATTTAATGTAAAAACTATAAACTTTATGTATTGATGGATGACATAGTCACTCCTGAGATTAAGGATCAGTGGAAGAAGTTGAGTAATGATCTTCACTCTTTGAAAGAGATTTCTTTTAAAAGATCATCATTGGAAGTTAACGACTCCAATATAATTTATATATTCTGTGATGCAAGTTCTGTTGCGTACGGATTTGTTGTTTATGTTTCGTCCGAATCTGAAGGTCCTAACAAAAAATGTTAGCAGCGACAGAAGTAAATTTAGAAGATAGAGATGATAATGAAATTGACGAAGATCAAAGTGAAACACTAGGCAATCTTAAGAAATTGCCACTGAGAAAAGAAGAAGTTTCCCAATTTCTGCGATGCTCTGATGAGAAGATTTTGCTGAAACTAGCTAGTAAAAATTCTTGGCATTTATTACATAGGTTTAAAATAGGGAATTTTTTGCACTTACATCAATCCAAGTGGATTAACTCAAACGAGTATCAACGAGGAAAGCTTCTTTGAAGGAATTTGAAAGTGATGATAGTGAATTGTTCTCGACAGAAAGAAGAATCAAATATTTAATTCATGATTTTACAACGATCACAATACTGTATACACCAATGGAGATAGGTTATCGATGGAATCAAAAAACAAATATAGTTTAGTTGAATAGTGATTAAAATTATCATTTGTTTTTTTTAATTGCTTGTTAAATATTAATTATTATTTGACAAAATGTATTTTAGTTACTAAATTTTCAATTATTTATTGTTTATCAGACAGTCCATAAGAATAAACGTCGAAAATATATCCTAGTCACATAATAGATGTAAAAGTTTATTATTACAATAATAATAAACTATTCATGATCGCTCTAAGATATGTGTAACCTTTTCATTATTAATTAAATGTTATTTGTGTTTATAATTTATATATGATGCAATTTGACAACAAATGTAGTTTTTACTAAGTATTTAAATTATTAATTATGCATTAATACAACATATTTAAAGTAAAGTTGCGTTACTTTGAGGAAAAAAAATGTGGAACTTTACACATGAACCCTTTATTATTACGAAAAAATTATTTATTATAAATAGTATATATTATTTGACTTAAGCTGAATGGATAATGCTATAAGTTTTGAATATTTTAAAAAAGTAAGCATAATAATAATAGTTGTTTTTTATTTTATTATATATCAGTTGAGATATTCATGGCAGTTAGTTTTCGATATAGTAGTTAAACAAAATTCCACCCTATAGGTCAATCATACCCTCTTCAAAACAAATGGAAAAAATTTAAGTGGCACCCTAACATATATCACTATATATATATACATACTTAATATATAATATATATATATATATATATATATATATACAATAAATATATATATATATATATATTAATTAATATAAATATTAATATATAATATATATATAATATATAATATATATATTATATTTATATATTATATATATATATATATATATATATAATAATATATATACTATATATATATATAATAATAGTATATATTATATATATATATATATAATATATATATATACTATTATAATATATATATATATATATAGTATATAATAATAGTATTTTATATTTTATATATATTATATATATATATATATAATAAATATTATATTATTATATAATATTATATATATATACATATATATATATATATATAATATTTTAATATATAATATTATTAATAATAATATATATAATAAAATATATATATATATATATATATAATATATTATAATAATAATATATATAATATATCATTATAATATTATATATAATATATTATGATTAATATTAATATATATATATATATATATATATATGATATATATATATAGAGAGAGAGAGAGAGAGGAGATAAGATGATGTGAGAGAGAGAGAGATAAGAGAATTTAAATATAAGTAAATTCTCTTATCATTAATCAATAACTTAAAGATGATAAAGTATATGTTGGTATTTCTTCAAAATCTATTATCTATCTCTTTCTGTCTTCGCTCAATTCTTACTTTCAAAATTTTTTTAATATATAATCTTATAATTTAAAAATGAATTAATTTCTTAAATTTAATTTATTATTTATTCTTTGTGTTTAGTGGGAAAAAACAAGTAAAAACATGAATAAATAACGCTAAAAATGTCTTCAATTTCTTAAATTAATTTAATAAAATTAAGAGTGATGAAAAACATAAAGGGAATTTCCCATCATTATTTTCCTGATCTTTATAGAACAAAAATAAAATATTCTATCTCTCCGTCACTTATTCGCTCCAAAGTTTTTTCCTTGCTAGATTTCGTTTTTTTTTCCTTTTCATTGCAACTGCATTTTTAACGTGTAGTGTTCTAAGCACAGTCCCCGGATATATTAGTATAATGAACGAACTTTGTGATTTTTTCTTTTTCTTTATTTTATTTTCTTTTTATAGTCATTTCATTTTAGCTTTCTTGTAATATTGTTATTTTTTTTAAGGATTTTTTTCGTTTTCTTTAAAGATGGAGGATGTTTAGAATTTAATGTGGAAAATTATGGTTATAAATAATTTGCTTGATAAATTATTATTATTTTATCATGTCATATTTATTGTTCTATAGATACTATTGGGTTATTATTAATTATTATTATTATATATAATTATTATTATTATTTAATTTTTATATATTATTATTTATTTAATTATATTATTAATTTAATTATTATTTATATATAATATATATTATTATTAATATATTATATATATATATTATTACTAATATTTATTTAATTATTTTATATTAATATTATAATTTAATTATATTAATTATTATTTAATTATTATTATCGCTTTGTTTTCGTACATTTATATATTATTTTAATTATTCTTATTATTTTTATATTATTATTTAATATATTTTATTATTATTATTTATTATTTATTATTATTATTATTATTATTATTATTATATATAATTATCATTAATTTATTATTATATTATTACTATTTATTTATTTTTTTATTAATTATTAATTATAATTATTATTTATTATTATTATTATTATATTATTATTATTATTATTTATATATTTATTATATATTATTATTATTTATTTTTAGTATTTATAATTATTATTATTATTATTATTATTATATTATAATTATTATATTATTGGATTATTCATTATTATTATTACTTATTTATTATATATATTTATAATATTATTTAATTATTAATTATTATTATTATTATTTAATTATTAATTTATTATTTAATTATTATTAATTTATTATATTATTAATATATTATTACTATTATATATTTAATTAATTATAATAATATATATTTATATATATATTAATAATTAATATATATATATATATATATATATTAATTATTAAATATATATATATATTATATTTAATATATATAATATATTATATTATTTATATATTATATTTATATAAATATAATATATATATATAATTGATATTTATATATATATATATTAATATATATATTATATATATATATATAATATTAATATTATATATATTATATATATATATATATATATATATATATATATATAGTGATATATATATAATATATATATATATATATATATATATATATAACGTTATATATATACATTATATAATATATTAATATATTATATATTTATATATATATATATTATATATTATAAGTATATTAAATTAATTATAGATATTAATAATATATATATATTATATATATATATTATATTATTATATATTATATTATTTATATATATATATATATTATATATTAATTAATAATATATATATTTATATATATATAATACTATAATAATATATTATATATATATCTATAATATATATATATATTATTATATATATATTATATTATTTATATATATAATATATAAAATATATTAATATATATATTATATATATATATATATATATATATATATATATTATATATATTATATATATATAATATATATATATATTATAATATTAATATTATATAATAATTATATATATATATAATAATTATATATTATATATATTATATATATATATTAATATATATTAATATCATATTATTATATAATTATACATATATTATAATATATATATTATTATAATTAATATTAATATATGTATAGTATATATATATATATTATATATATATATATATGAATACTATCTTACCAAAAAAAAAATATATTATTTATCTTTCGTAATCTTTAATGTTTTCTTTATGAAACTAAATTTATATTTATAATTTTAATAATATATTTATATTTTTTTTATTTTATATTTAATTAATTATATTTTATTATTTATTATATATAATTATTATATTTATTATATATATTTTATTATAATTTATATTATTTAATATATTATATATATATATGTATTGTATATATTATATATATATAATATATTAATAGTATATTAATTATATTATATTATATATAATATTATATATATTATATATTAATATAATATTTATATATAATATATAATATATATATTAATTATATATATATTATTATATATATTATTGATTACATATTATTTTTATTTATATCTTATTCGTATAAAAACTATTATTTTGTTGTTAATCTACTTTATATTAAAATTTTTCTTTTCTACATAACCTAATAAAAAATATATTAATTTTCCATAATTTTATTATTATTATTAATTAAGGAAAAAAAGAGGAAAAATAAAAAAACATGAATTAAAATAACGCTACAAAAAGTGTACTTCTCAATCTTTAAATTAAAAATTAATAAAATAAGAGAAGTTGAATTAATAAAAACAGGAGAAACAGACATTTTCACCCTCCATCCATTATTTTCTGCCTCCTTTTTTTAAAGGGTAACTAAATAAAATTCTTATAGTTTTTAATGTGTTTTTTATGAGTGATGGATAAGCTGTTTCCCCGTCGGATATTAAGTTTTCTTTTTCTTATTCACTGTAATAATATAAACCAAACTTTTTCCACGGTCGTATCTAAAACTTTTATAGTAAATAATTTTATAAATATATTAGAAATATCAATATCTTGTGTTTTTTTCTTGTTATTTCTTTTCTTTTTTTTTTAATAGTCTTTTTATATTTTCTAGTACTTTCTTTGTAATTTTTTTTTTTTTTGATAAAATATTCATTTTTTACTCACTAGTTATTATCTCAGCAAGCTATGAAGCTGCAGTTATTTTAATAGGATAATATAATAAATTTTTTATAAATATTACTCCTATTGTTAATTATTTTTATTGTTATTATTTGTTATTTTATTATTTTATTGATTATATTATATTATTTATTTATTATATTAATTATTATTATTTTTAATTAAAGATAGGATTGTTAAGAATTTAATGTGAAAATTGTTATTAGTTGCTTTTATTCTCTATCATTATCTATTTTCTATGTTCGTATATGTGTTGTTATTTTTGAAAAGCATTATTCAGCATATAGGTTTTATTATTTATCTCTAGAAATTTATTAATTCCATCTTATTATTTAACTATTACAAAAATAATTCTAAACTTTCCCGAAAAATAATTGGATTAATTATTTTTTTTTTTAATAATTATTTTTTTAATTAAATATTTATAATATAATATTATATATTTAAATATATTAAAAATATAAAGAATTATACAAAGATATTATATATTATATTAGTATATATTATAATATATTATATATTATATATATTAATATATATTTAATATATATTATAATATATTAATATATATATTATATTAATATTAATATTAATATTAATATATATATAAAATTTATATATATATATAAATATATATTATATATATATATATTATAATATAATAATATATATATATTATATTGTAATATATAATTATATTAGTATATATATATTATATATATATAATATATTATAATATATTATTAATATATATATATATAATATATATATATATATAATTATAATATATTAATATATATTATATATATAATTATATTAATATATATATATATATATATATATTAATAATATATATATATAGTATATATATATATATAATATATATATTTATAAAGCTATTCATTATCCCTCTAAATAACTTAGAAACACTACATAATAAAAATATAGACTATACGCTCTCAATAATATTACAAACCCTTTACCTCTCATTATATCGTGATACCCAATATCTCCCTTACTCTCTAAACATTACTGAGCAAGACATACTTGAGAAACTATATATATACTTTATATAAAAAATTCCTATATTACTCAAAATATCTAATCATCTCATATTATATAATAAGTATAATATATTATTTATATATAGTATATACTCTATACCCTCAAGTATAAATAATATCTACAACCATTAGTAGTATTATTTACTATATATAAATGTCAATTCATTTACAACATAATATGCTAACTCTCAGCTCATCTATTCATAGCCTTACTACCTCATAAAAACACTTATAATTAAATGTGAATTTAATCCCAATCTCCCTTATATTACATCAATAAGTTATTATACATTACTTATATACAGCCATCGACATATAATATAGTTTATAAATTTTCGAATTCCGGCAATAGACACATGTTCCCAACATACATCCTTATATATATATATTATTATATATATATTATTATATTTATTATTTACAATATATATAAAATAAAATGTCTATATCGCTCTCAAATCCCCTATAATCCTATAAGAGTGAAATAATATTATATGATAAAATATAATAATGATAGTTCTCTCATCAAAATTTTTCCTTAATTACCAATTAGATACGCTGTACTCAAATTTCTCCTTACCTATTATAAAAACCACTATATATATCCTCTTCTAGCACTCCATTAAATCATACTCTCATAATAAAAACGGTATATATAACTTACCACAGGGCTCCATTCTCTCTCCATTTTCCTCGCTAAATTCTTCTATTTTATACCAGTACTAAGAATCTTGACCCTCATATCCTCTCTATCTAATACTCTATCTATTCTCATAAACCACATAATTAATATTTGATATAGTTAACTCTAACTCTTTTTTAAAATTTTTCTTTCTTTAAACTGACATCTGAGAACTCTAAAATTACATACTAATTATTGCTCCTCTATTTTTCACTCTCAATTCATTTTCACATTAGATTAGGATAAAAGTAGCAGGCCATAAAAACACCCTAATGACAATACAAACCACTAACGGCCAAATACAAAAAACATAAGATATGAGCAAACATTGTGGCTCTTATTAAATAAATTAATACTCAAACTAGAGTGAAAATAAAAAAAAATTAGGAAGTGAAACACGACTTCGCCACTCTTTATATACCCTCACCATTTTTCTCCTGCCCTCCCTTTATTTTAAAGGTGCAGACTCAATCCATATAATTTTAGGTCCTTTAAGTCTCTTTTTATGTAAGATATAGGACAGCGTTTTCCCGCGCCGGGGTCGATATTTAGTTTTGTGCGCGTTTTGGCGTTCACTGGTAAGAGGTGAAAGAAGCGGCAAGGACTTGTGGTGTCACGCTTCCGTTCTACAAACATTTTAAAGAAACTTTTAGGTTGAACGCAATCTTCGTCGATGCTCTTCTCTCTTTCCTTTGTCTTTTTTCTCTTTTCTTTATTTTAGATATTTTCTCTTCTCTCTCTCTCTCTACCTTTCAGTTGTAATTTTTTTTTTTTTTTACGGTTGACAACAAAAGCACGCCGCCCAGTGCTGTTTAGAATATATCATAGCTGGAAAATAGTCTCTCAGTTTGCTTTGGTAATTCAAATATTTATATATTTATATTATTATTATTTAGTGTAATTATTCTCTCGGGGAGCTGATTTGGCAATCTTGGCAAGATCGTACATACTATTGCGTTATTATTATAATTTGACCATCTTTGAATACTGCCAAGAAAGAAAGACCATGAATATTGTTATATATTCAATATATTATTATTGTACTTTTTCCATATTAATATAGTATATTATTCGCCTCCATAAACTCCTGGAATATGAACACCTCCGATTCTAACTATTCTTTCAAATGATCATAACTATATCTACTTCTATTATTATTAAGCTATATAATCTCTGTATATTACACACCATTTATTATTTTCCTTACATCACTAAATTTTACTTACTCTCTTATACTCATATTATATCTCCTTCAGATATTATATCTTATTATAACATTTTATATGTCTCCTCTTATTATTATACCTCTCAGTCACTAAGTTTCATTCTAGACTTCTCACTATTATTTTTTTACTCAATATCCTTAACTTAAATAAATTACAAAGATTTTATTCAACATATATCATACTGCTATTATTTTATTTCAATTATTATTTATTATTATTATTATTATGAATTATTCAATTAGTTGTATGCACATTAAATATAAATAACATATAACTCTCTCTCTCCCTACTATAATTTTCTCTCTCAGCGATTACCTATTATATTATCATTCATTTATGATCATTAGAGTAAATATTATTATTATATCATTTATTTATCCTCAATTCCTCTACTCCTCACTTTGTAATATAATTTATGGGATATAGTGATACAAGCATTACATATTTTTACAGGTTTATTCATGTAAAAACACTTTCTCAATATAATTCCAACCCATTCCATGCTCCAATACTCATCTATTCATATAATTTACTATCCAATTTCCCCTCTCCTACTCTACTCTATTATCTTATTCTCTATTTCTTCCAGTACATACTATGTGTATTGATTATATTATTCTAATAAATCTCTTCATTCCTCTCTCATCTGTCCTCTCTCACACTCATGCTCTAAATTTCTTATTATTATTATTGATTATCTATTATTATTTATTATTTATTATTTATTATTATTTATTATTATTATTATTATTATTATTATTATTAATTATATATGACATATATTCTTTAACTCATACATTACCATTTCCCCCCCACTTATTCCTTATATCATCCCCAAACATGTCTGTGACTCTTATCTCAATATCTCATACTTCAATATATTTATACTACATCTTTATACTTTACAATAATATTATTATAGCATCTATTATTATATTATATACTATAATTATTATATTCTATATCTAAACACTTATTATTATTATTATTATCTCCAACATCCCATAACTTCTCTGCCAACAAATTTTATCAATTCTATTATTATTATTTCTGTCTCTAAGTGTTTTAAATAATAATATAACAATTATTATAACCTCGGTTCGGAGCATGATTCAATATTTAGTGTTATTCAACCACACAAATCTTAAATGTATCTTAATAATTATATTCTCTAGATTACTAATATACTTATGATCATATCAGTTTTATATAAATCTCCCTCCCATTCTGGATATATTAGATTTTTCGTAGTTCCTCAGGACTACTATGTGAGCATCTTTTTTTTTCCTTCTGGAGTGCCCCGCCACTCTAACTCTCCCCCCGTTACCACCTCGCTTGTATAATTTCTTTTCTTCTTCGATAACTCTTGGTCTTGAGTATATTATACAGTCTACCTATAATGGCCTAAGTTGTGACTGTGCTTTATAGTGTGGTGATCTCGGTGTGGTATTATTATCCCTATTCTCCATCTTAAGTGTTGTGGCCATATTGAGATTATTTTATTATGTCACTCTAAGTTAAAATTATTGTTATTTAATAATATTGATTTAATTATTTAATTATTATTATTGTTATCACTATTTAATTATTAATTATATTATTATTTAAATAATATTATTATTTTAATTTAATTATTAACGATTATTATATTTAATTATATATTATTATTATATTATATTATTATCATTATTATTATTAATTATTATCTATTATATTTAATTATTATATTATTATTATAATATTTTAATTATTATTTATTATTATTTAATTACTATTATTATTATTATTATTATTATTTTATTATTTAATATTTATATTTTATATATTATGTTAATTATTATTATTATTATTATTATATTATATATATATTTATTATTATTAATTATATATTATTATTTTATTATTATTATTATTATAATTTAATTAATTATTTATATTATTTATTATTATTTATATATTATTTATTATTATTATATCATTTTATTATTATGTATTATTATTAATGTTATTATTATTATTTATTATTTTATTATATTATTATTATTATTATTATTATTATTATTATTATTATTATTATTATTATTATTATTATTATTATTATTATTTATTATATTATTATTATTATTATTATTATTGAATAAATTATATTATTATTATTTATTATTATTTAATTAATTATTAAATTTATAATTATTTATATGTATCTATTATTTTTTAATATTATTAATTATTTTTATTGATTAATTATATTTATTTCATATTTATTATTATTAATTATATATTATTTTATTTATTATATTTATTTATATTATTAATATAATTATTATATAATTATTTAATATTATTATTATTATTATTATTATATTATTATTATTATTATATATTTATTATTTATATATATTTTATATATATATATTTATATTATTATATAATTTATTATATTTAATTATTTAATTATATATTATTATATTATTATTTATTATTTTTATTTATTATTATTATTATTATTATATAATTATTATATTATTATTATTATTATTATATTAATTTAATTATATATTATTTATATTTATTATATATTATTATTATATTTCTTTATGATATAATTATTATTATCAGTAGTTTATCATTTAACTATTTAATTATTTGTATATTATTATATAATATTATTATTATTATTATTATTATTATATTATTATTATTATTATTAATTATTATTATTATTTTTATTATTATTTATTTTATTATTTATTATTTATTATTTTATCTATTATAATTATATATTTTTTCTTTTTAATTTAAAATGCCATGTTTATACTGATAAGTTAGTTATATATAATGATATAGACTATAAAGTATTTTGATAATATATATATATATATATATATATATATTATATATATTAATTCATATATATATAATATTAAATATATATATAGTATATATATAATTATATATATATATATATATAATATATATATATATTATTTATATATTATTATTATAATTATTTATATAATATTATATATATATTGTATATATAGTATATAAATATTAAGTTATATATATATAATAATATATATATATAATAATATATATATAATATAGTATATATATATATATATATATTATATTATATAATTATATATATTATATATATATATATATATATTATATATATAATATATATATATATATATTATATATAATATATATTATATATATATATATATATAATATATATTATTACTATATATATAATTATATATTATAATTATATATTAATTATATATTTTAATTATATATAATAATTATATATATACATATATTATATAGTATATATATATTATATATATATATTAATATATATATATATATATATATATATATATATATATATATATTAATTTATATAATCATATATTAATATATATATAATTTATTAATATATATATATATATATATATATATTATATATTATTATATATTATATTATAATTATTATTATTATTTATTATATACTATTATTATTATTTAATTAATTATATTATTATTATTATTATCAATTATTATTATAATTATTATTATTATTATATAATTATATATATATATAATATATATATATTATTATTATATTTATTATTATCTATTATTTATTAATTATTATTATATTATATTATAATATATTTTAATATATTATATATGTAATTATATTATTATTATTATTATTTTTATTATTTTATTATTATATTATTTATTATTATTATTAATTTTTAATATTTTTATATTTTAATGCTATTATTTATATATATTATTATTATTATTTTATTTATTATTATTATATTATTATTATTATATTATTAATTTTATATTATTATTATTATTATTATTATTATTATATTATTATTATTTAATTTATATATTATTAATTAATATAAGGTTAATAATATTATTCATATATTAATTATATATTATATTTAATTTATATATTTAATAATATATATTATTTAATTATTAATTTATATATATTATTTATATTATTTATTATTTTATTTATATTATTATTTATATATATATATTATTATTATTATTTAATTATTATTATTATATGATATTAATATTATATATTATTAATTTAATTTATATATATAATTATTATTTATATAATTATTAATATAATTAATTATTATTTTATTTAATATTTCTATTATTATTTTTATTTATTATTATATATTATTATTATTATTATTATTATTATATTATTATTATTTTATTTATTATTATTATTATTTATTATTATATTATTATTATTAATTATTATTATTTTTCATTATTATATTATTATTATTATTATTATTTTATATTATTATTATATATTATTATATTAATTATTATTATATTATTTTATTATATTTTATTATTATTTTATTATATTTATTATTATTTATTTATTATATTATTAATTATTTATTATTTTTATATTTATTATTTATTATTATTATTCATTATATTAATTATTTATTATATATATACATATATTATTCTACCTCTCTCCTCCATTATTAGTTTACTCATCCTTTAAGCTTTATTATTAGTAAATCGGGGGGCCACACCTCCTACATGTGATTTCTTGTTTTACCATATCATATAGAAAGCACAATCGCTCGATTTATAATGTATGCATCTTTTTGGGGTGTAATGATAAAGTATAGAATACCAAGATATTCAGTTTGCAGAGTATAAGAACTATGAAGTATTATCTTATATATTATAATATTTAATATATATATATATATAATATATATATATATCTGCTCGTGATAAATAGGTATGTATTAAACGGGGGGTACGTTATAATTTAAGTAGGGCGGCTAGTCACTCTCAGAAGTGTAAATAGTGATTGCTCATATGTGTCTGGGATATTTAACGATCATCTAATTACAGATGGTGGGTGAATATATATATCATATAACGTTGTCAAGTTATGAATTTCTGAATTATATATAATTATATTGCTAAGATATATATATATATAGTTATATATTATATATAATATAATATATATTATATAATATATATATTATATATATATATATATATTATATATATATATATTATATATATAATAATTATTTAGTTGTATATATATATATATATAAATTTTATATATATATATATATATATATATATATATATATATATATATATATATATATATATA
>JABUQX010123664.1:17500-22722 GCA_015478945.1 Trachelipus rathkii | reverse complement strand
TACAATATTCAATCGTATTTGGTGAAGCTGATATGGTAAGGAAGCAGAATAAACGACCGGCTGGGAAAGACAGAAGAAAAAGTGGATTGAGTCTAGTAATGGAATACCTGGAGGAGAGGAATGTGAATTTGGCAGAGGCGAGAAGAAAGGTGCATAATAGGAATGAATGGCGGAGTTTTTGTGAAGGGTATGGTTGTGGCCTGCGGTCATCAAGGTATGAGCCCTACATTGGCGATGCCATAGTGAGGGATCCGTTGAGGTCCCGTGAAGCTCTAGGGGTGGATTTTTCTGACTAAAGGGTAAAGTATAAAGGGCCGTAAGGCTGGGTTTCTTCGACTTGAGTAATATTCTTCTGCTACTTTTCTGTTTCCAGTGTATGCTACGCACCTTCCCCCAGTCTTGGAGAGAGAAGGTGGGTGATGATGAAGGTATATATATATAGATATATATATTATTTTATATACATATTGTTTGTTTTATATATATATAATAGTTATATATATATTATTGTTATGCTATATATATATATATATATATAAAGAAAGTATATATATATATATATATATTATTTATATATATATATAGATAATATTATATATATATATATATATATATATTATATATATATATATATATATATATACAGCAGTTATATAGCATATATATATATATAGTTATATATATATATATATTATATATATATATATATATATATATATATATATAGCAGTTATATAGTATATATATATATATATATATATATATGGCTATTTATAAGTGGTTGACTCCAGGAGCGAAAATCAAAAATTAATGTATCGTTATTTTATTAATTTTAGGGTAAATTAAATTTTTAAAATCTAACCTAACCTGGGTCCTAACCTTAAAATAACCTTACCTAACCGTAACTAACCAAACTTACCCAAATTAATATTCAATCCAATATTAACGGAGTCAAACCACTTATAAATGTCCCATATATATATATATATATACAAATATATATATATATATATATATATATTATTATTATATATATTATTGTTATATATTATTATTATATGTTATATATTAGAGTGATATATATATTATATATTATATTGAAGGCCTTCATCACTATCTCATCCCTCCAAGAATCAAATGTAGCAAATGCTAAGGTATATATATATATATATATATGAATAGTTATGCTATATTATATATATATATATATATATATATATATATATATATGCTATTATTATTATTATTATAATGTTATATTATATATATATATATTATATATATATATATACATATAAAGATTATATATGTATATATATATAGTTATTATTATTACAACATATTATACATATATATATATATTACATATTATATATTTATATATATATTATTGTTATTATATATTATATATTATTATTATTATTATTATTATTATTATATTATTATTAGTTATATTATTATTATTACATATACATATTATTATTATAGATTATAGATACATATGTATATATTTGTATGATATTATATTATTATAGATTACATATATATATATTACATATTGGTGCTATATTATGGTTGTTAGCATATATTATTAGCATATATATATACATATATTAAGTATATATTATACATATATTGTATTACATATACATATTACATATTTGGCATACATTATATTATTATTATTATTGTTATTATTATATATTACATATATTATATATATATTGTTAATATATATATTATATTGTTATATTATAGCAGTTATATATATATATATTATTATTATTATTATTATATATATATAATATATATATATATTATATATATATTATTATTATTACATATTTATTATTGAATATTATTATATATATATATTATTATATATATTATATATATATATTATTATTATATTATATAATCCCATATATATATATATTTATTATTATTATTACATATATTATTATTATATATATTATATATATATATATACATATTATTACATATATTATTACATATTACATGCATATATATATATACATATTACATAACTCCAAACAGAGCTCCCAGAGGTAATTCCCAAAAATCCCTTCCTACCACTGAAGGAATATTGTACCTCTACCAAAGCAATTTTCTCTAATCTTTTTGGACGTTTCATTAGCAATAAACTCTTAAAAAATGAATTATATTTATTTTCCATTTGGGTGGATTATATATATATAGTATATAAGAAAGTATATATATATATATATATATATATATATATATATATATATAAAGTTATATATATATATATATATATATATATATATATATATATATATATATAAAGAATATATATATATATATATATATATATATATATATATATATATATATATATATATATTGTTATATATATATATATATATATATATATATATATATATATATATATATATATATATATATATATATATATATATATATATATATATATATATATATATATATATATATATAGTAAACTGTTTTCATTTAAAATTATTTAGTTGACCTTGATAAAAGAATTATAGAAAATGGTTTTATCTCACAAAAACGATGGAATATATATATTAAATATTTTACTTTTTATAATTAAGTTTGTATTCATAAATTGTTAAATATGATATAAAGCGAAAGGTGCTGGATTGCTGATAGTTATAGTTTCTTCTTCTGCTTGCTCTTCAGCTTTATGGATAGTAATTGATGTTATCTTGAAGTCACTCTCTCTAGTAGGTATAATAAAATTCTTTGTGATTTGGATAGAATAAATTTATTAAAACACTTTTAAGGCCAGACTCCCGAAAGTATCATGCATGTAACTAAAAAACTATAACAGCTACAGGAATATAAATAACATTTTTGATTTCAACAAGCAATTTCATCGATGAAACTTAAAAAAAAAATTATTTTATTCTAATATTTATTAATAAAACCTTAAATATTAGTATAATCTTAGGTCTGGCAGCGTACGCTCTTATTAACCTTCAATTTCTGCAGTAGTACGAGAGCAAGAGTTACCAACTATTGTTTTTTTATTATGTTCTGGAGAAAATGTTAATTTTTCTTTTTATTTCCTTTTTAGGGGGTTCGAGACGATGGAGGGACAGAGGGGGGACGAAGTCCCCCGGTCGTCCCCTGGTAGGCCGAGAAACCCCGACTCTGTCCATCTTTGTGGTGCCTTGGGATATCTTTTAGTTAAAAAAAATCGACATTTGGCAACTTTGACGTTCCCTCGGAGCGCTAAAGCTCCTTTGTTCTTCTCAAAAAATGACCATTATCATACAGATTTTCCATTTTTAACAATTTTAAATTTTTCAAAAGCTTTATTATTTTTTTTTTTTAATTTCATGGATAAAAATGTCTCCTGATTTTATTTTATTTATTTTATTTATTTTCCTATAGCTGTTATAGTTTTTTTGTTACATGCATGCTGCTTTCGGGAGGCTGACCCACTTTTAAATATATTTAACAACTTCGCACACACGCAGTTAAACTTTAATTGCAATATTTTCAACTTTGTCATAAAACTCTTGCGCACCTGCGATTTTTAGTACTCTTAATTTTATGTTTCCCCCAATTATGGGAGACAAAGTAGGGGATATTTAACGCACTCAAATCGCAAGCTACAGATAATCATTAATAATAATCAATCTATTTTTAATAATTAAAGTACATAATATGGTGAAAATGCTATAAAACATCATAATACACATTATTTTACATTATTTAGTATATATTAGAATGTTAAATACCAATAAAGAGCTTAAAATCAACTTGCCTTTCTTCTCCGATAATAGAAATACGTAATTTAAAACAGAAAACCTTTCGTTGGATTAACTTTTCTATATAATAAGTATTTTTCTTTTTTAAAACAAAATATAATACATTTTACATCTAAACGATATTTTTATATTTGGAAAATAAATAATAAATATTATATTTAATTATTTAATATCAATTTATAAATAAAAAATTTTAAAAAGTAAAATATGTAATATATATTCCAGCGTTTTTGTGAGACAAACCACTTTCTATAATTCTTTTAACATGGCCAACTAAATAATTTTAAAATCAAAACAGTTAACTATATATATATATATATAAGAAGAAGAAGAAATAAATAAATATAAAAAAATATATATATATATAATATATATATATATATATATATATATATATATATATATATATATATATATATATATATATATATATATATATATATCTATCTGGCATGGAAAAACTCGTTCTCCTACCACTCTTACTAATTTCCATTCTGCTCGGAATCTTTGTAGGGATATTATTCGACAGGCTAAGCGCACTTCCGCTAAAAGAAAATGCATCAACCTGCTTGGTTATCCAACTGATAATAGTTTCTGGCCTCTTGCCAAGAACATTTCTAATAACCTTTGTAAATCTGTCTTTCCTCCTCTTATTTGCTATGAAGAATCTCTAGCTAACTCTCCTACTAAAAGGCTAATCTATTCCGGTTCCTTTTTTCAACTAATTCTACCCTGGACGATTCCGGCATCCCTCCTCCTACTTTTTGTCTCAGGTTTCCCATGACTCTTCCTGTGGTTACACGCATGATCGAGTGCATGCGATTATGAGATCTATAAGTGTCAGGAAGGCTTGTGGCCTGGATGGCATTTCTCCCTGTGTTTTAAGGGAGTGTGCTTCTGAGCTTGTGCCTGTCTTCGTTCAATTCTACTCTCTAAGCCTTAATGCTAATACATTTCCACAGAGCTGGAAGCGCGCATATGTTCAGCCAATCCCCAAAAAGAGTAGCCGCTCTAATCCTTCCAACTATCGCCCCATAGCTCTCACTTGTATTCTATCTAAAATCTTTGAAACTCTTCTTAACTCTCATTTCTTGGATCATCTGGAGTTTCATTGCTTTTTTTCAGATAATCAGTATGGCTTTCGACGCTCGAGGTCAACTGTTGACATTCTTTCTTATCTAGCTGATTTATGGTCTTCAGTCCTTAGGAACTATTGGGAGTCTTGTGTGGTGGCGCTCGACATATCAAAAACTTTTGACCAGGTATGAAATGCGTCACTACTCTCTAAGCTCCCTCCCTTTGGGTTTCCTCCTTCTGTTTGCTTCTTCTTGTCAAGATTTCACTGTGATCGCTGCACATTAGTACTTGTTGATGGAGCAACTTCTTTCTCCTTTCTTGTTAATTGTAACCTATCTCAGG
>JABUQX010123664.1:0-10000 GCA_015478945.1 Trachelipus rathkii | reverse complement strand
GAATTCGCCACAGGATTGGAAACGAGTGAAGCAATAGAGAGGTTTATTTTAATGAGAGAGTAGAAAAAGAGCTGCATGCAATACTAGCAGCAGTTCTTAGATATAGCAACTGGTTTAACGATAACTGTCAGCATAGGACTATAATAATATAAAATATAATTATTATTTACTATTATATCCCAATTGAGTACAGTTATATATGATATAGTTATATAAGATAATAATAAAATAATAGACTATTATATAATAATATATATATATATACTTTCTTATATATTATAAATATATATATTATAAATTTTATATTCATTATTAATATTATATTTACTATCATTAGAGAATGACAGTTTCCTTATCGGATTTATAATTAGCTGTTTCTTATTTTTCTTTAATACTTAAACTTCAGCCAAAATTTAAAATTCAGAGATTTTTTAGACAGCATTGACACATTAAGCGCTCTACTATCTTAAAAACAAAATTAAAAAACATACTGGGAAAAACTAGAGATATAGCGTGATTTTTACAAAATCTAGTTTTTCAGATGGCTATCTCTTTATATAATATAATTATAAATATATATTTGTGTAATATTTATATATAATATATATATAATATACTATATATTATTATATTAATTCAATAATATAGTATAATATTATATATATAGAACTGTTAGTGTATCATATATATTATATATATAATATTATTCATTATAATATATTTGCAATATAAAATTTGTATTATATAATAATTAAATATAATATTATATATATATATTAATATTATATATATATATATATATATATATATATATATAATATATAACTTACTATTATTATAATATATTATATAATTATTTTATATACTTATATATTCATATCCTATATATCTACCTATACTATACTATACTATAGTATATTATATTATATATATACTAATTTACTTTAGTCATTATTGATAGTATATGTCACAGTGTAATATACTCACACTTATATATATTATATTTCTTATATTATATATATATATTACTTATATTATATATATATACTATATAATATATATTTATATATATAATTAAATATATATATATTATATACGTATAAATATATTATAATATTATAGTATATATATATTATATCATAATATTATATTATATATATATATATATGTTAATATGTTACTATAAGGTGATATATATATATATATATTAATGGTCTTCACATGCAATCCATATCTAAAACTGTTTAATAGTGAAATATTTTAATATAACTAAAATATTATATTATAATCGCTATATATATATTATATATACTATATATATATATTCTATATATATATATATATAATAATAACTAGTATTATAATATATATTATATATATTATATTATATTTATAGTTATATATTATATATTTAATTTATCTATATAATATAACTAATTATTTTTATATTTACTATATTATATTAAAGGTGTGTGTAAGGTGCTTGTGACACTGGTGCTTAACGTGATGATGCAATGCATAATCCATGTTTGAGAAATGGATGGTTGTGTAAATAAGACCGTAAAGTAAAGAATATTATGATAACATGAAAAGTTTTAGCACGGGAGATGTTTATATGACTTCCCAAAGTATATTTTAAGTTTCTCCTCTCGGAGGATATATATGGTTTAGTGAAAAAAATTTACGAGTAAATTGAGACTGGAAGAAACTAATTTGCGAAATTAAACTTTAGGAATTTGTTCTTCCAAAGATTTAGAATGTTTTTTTTTTTTTTTCAGAAAACCAGGAACAATTTTCTATTTTATATATACTATTAGTAGATATATATATATGTGATATAATATATATATTATATATATGATACTATATATAATCTATTAATATATATATATATCCAATATTATAAAATAGATTATATGTATACTATATATAATATATAATGTCTAGCTTAACTGAAAAGTTAGTAGAAAGAACATTAACGTAAGTCAATAATTAAATATAGTACAACATCAACATACCATCCCGCTGGGTTTTATTACCCTTAAGTACGAGCCCCGTCACAGGCAAACAGGTTAAACCATCCTAAGAGGTTTCATAAGACCGCGAAGGACTCTCACACTGATATCTTCATCCCCTGGGCCAGGCCCATAACCATAAACCCTTAGAAAACCCCCCGTTTAACTCCTGTAATGCACATTTCCTCTCGCCTCTGCAAAACTCACATTCCTCAGAACTCACCACTATACATACACTAAACCAACCGGCTATCATCCATCGTTTCCATATGACTAAATTATTTTACCACACTTTCGTTCATTCTCTCATTTACGCCTTTCTTCACACCACACAATTTCCTAGCACGTTCATTCCTTATTTTTGTCAATTCTTCTTACACTTGACACGGCCTAAAATTCGATATCTTAACAAGTTGTACTACTATACATTAACACTGGTAACAACATACCCTCATGCAAATCCCTACCGCACTTAGGACTTAATCCCTCTGTATCCAATAAGGATTTAATTGTACCATCCACCTTAATACCATTAACACCTTTCCTACTACACCCTGCATCATCCGTTCTCTTTTCATCTAACATATAGGCTAAATGTTTAAACTCGTATAATTGTTCCAATTACTCACCATCTGGCATGATTTCACACAGTTCACTCTCCTTTCTGAATATCATCACTTTACTCTTATCTACATTTACTTTCAAACCCCCTAATTACAAACCACGATGAGAGAACAAAAACTCATCTGCGAAACTCTTCCTAAACTCTTCAGATTCACACACAAAAACCAAATCGTCGCGCGTACAATAAGCAGGGCACTCTCCACTCCCTTTCATTTCCATCAGTCTAAGATCTTCCCGTACCACCCCTTCCTCTAATTCTATCATCACAATATTCATACACAAATTAAATAGCAGGATACATAACACATCCCATCCTCACCTTTATTAATATTAAAATATTCACTTTCAATTCCATTTATTCTTACTCACATCTTACCATCGACATACAAACTTTTGATTTCATTCAGAAACTTGCCACCAACACCATATATCACTAAACCTACCATAGAGCTTCCCTATTAATCTTTGGCATAACTGACTTGAAAGTTTCATCTAAAAACCTAAAAATTACAATTCTATCTTCTGTTCATTTTGTCAATCATCTTTGCTATTCAATGTGAAGATTTTGGTATATACATGTCTCTACCATTTATAAATGCCACTTGTGTGTTCACCAACAGTTCCCTCTCAGTGTCACTCTACTGATTCTATCAACCAATATACCAGTATATATCTTTCATATAACACCCAGTTAACTAATTCCTCAATAGTCAATAAGGTTTTCCCTTATCTCCTTTACCCTTATATAAGGGTACTATTACTGCTCTCCTCCAATCTTTTGGAGCTACATTGCATTGTTACACAACTTCCATTCCATCAATCAAATCTCGTCTACATTTGATTCTTTAACAGGTAATTCCATCTATAACTGGATTTTACCATCTCAACTTCTCACAACTACCTTATTACATTCTACTGCCTTACCAATACTACTCCCCCATAATACCTACTATATCATTCTGACATCATCAACCCATACACATTCATTTTTACATCTTCATCCTTGTCAATGTTATGCAATTTTTCGAAGTGTCCTCTCCACACTCTAATGACATCCATTTTTTCAGTCACGAAATTAGTACCATCTTTTATTCTCATCCTTCAAGAGTTCTTCTCTCTCTCTCTTCTCTCTCTTCGTCTCTTCCTCCTCTCTTCTCTCTCTCTTCATCTCTCTCTCTCTCTCTCTCTCTCTCCTCTCTCTCTCTTAACCTTTCATCTTTCAACCAGATAAAGATACTTCTTTATATGCCCTTTGTATACGTACCTCAATTTCTCTTATCACTTTACCTAAATAAATCTAGATCATACCTCTATTTCTTACTTACTTTCAATTGCAATCTCTCTATTAGTATTCTTTATTTGTTAATAATATATAGTACTTACTGTATCTAAGTGGTTACCTGTATATGAAAGTACCTATATATTATTAATTTATAGCTAATAATAGTCTATTTATGAGTAGCAAATTAATTAGTATGTGAGAAAACTTAGTCATAAGTTCCTGATATCTTTATACCATATTATATTATAATATTACTTTAATATATATATATATGATATATATATTAATATAATATGAATTATATTATTATAGTATTATAATATATTATATATATAGTTAATTATATAATATAATATTTATATATAGTATAAGTTATAATATTATATATAATTATAATATATATATATATAAAATAATATATAATTTAATATATTAATTTATAGTTATATATTATATATAATTTTTATATTAATTAATTATTAATATATATATAATTACTACCATACTATACTTCGTATATTATACTATATAATATTATTTATTATATCTCTCTCTATTAAATATTTATTGTGATATATATCATATTATATATATAGTGATTTTTATATAATACTATAATTATTATACTATGTATATATATACTTAACTTAGAATATATATAATAATAATTACTATATATGATTATATTAATTATATATTACATGTATATATAATATATAATTATTATAATATATATATTATCATATATATATATAAGTGATATATATATATAATATTTATAATATATATTAATCATTAAATATTATGGCTATATTGTTTCTTAGTTAGTTGTTAATGCTCGGTATAATAGATCACTTCGGGCTCAGATATAACACTGGAGCATCCAAATACTCTTTATTTAATGTTATATTCAAGGATAAATTAGCTAAAAACATTCAAAACATAATTTATTTATAATTATTCGAGTTTGATTAATATAAATGCCCTATATAATCTCCACACTTGACATAATATTGATACCTTTATAGAGAGAAAGGGTTTTAACGTTGTACTCCCCGTCTTAGAATTATCTACTCCATTAACTTGGTCTACAATGTATATATATATAAGGTGGAATAAGTCCAAAAACCCATATGTTTCACTCCTAGTCTCATACTCTTCGTCTACTACCACATAGTTAACTCAACCTACACCAAGATTCTCGGTATAAATTAAGCTTAAGGCTACTGTCAATGGACTGAGGCTTTAAGGCTGCACTCACCTTGTCATGGAGTCGAATTACCTCATTTACTAAATTTACTTAGTACCAGCTCTCGGATACATACATATTAGACCTTGTGTAAAGAATCTCTTGCTTTGTTTGATTTGACCAGTGATTCTGATTGTGAATTAATGAACTCAAATTTCTTCAAACTCTCTCTGATGTTGCTATACACTTATATTGTCTGTACACATTCAGTATTGTATGAATAAGGAGGAGGAGTATCTCCGGGTAGTGGATATATAGTGATGGTAAGAGGAGAAGGATAATAGGACGTAATAATTAAGACTCGGGCAGGTAAATAGAATCGTAGTATGTGAGGTGCGAGTTTAGTGAAGAGTGTTGAAGGGGTCAAGAGTAATTTATGAGGGGATTAGTGAGATGGTAGTTTAGTGTATTGATGTATATAAAAGGTGTAGGTGAGAGTTGAGGGATAGTCAGGAAGCACGGTATGTTTACGGTTATAATTGTATTAGTGGGAATTCGACGATGTCTAACTCATTTTTGAGGGTGATGAGTATATATATATAAGTTTAATATATACATTGATAGAGGTGACTTACATATTGATTCTATGCTAAATCATAAGTATAGATAAAGGATATAAAAAAATATGACCCCTCAAAATTATTATCTATATAATATTCTCATAGCTATTCATATAACTTTAGTTTTCAGTAGTTGTAATTGCACTCAACTCAATATGGGACACTACAATGAGGGAAAAATGAACAGATTTATGGATAATGATAGTAGGAGATTAATATAGTGAAGGGTGTGAGGATGTGAGGTAAATGAAGAGAATATATGAATTGCCAATATTACATATTTGTGTCACGTTAGATAGTGTGATGAAGATCATTTTTATTTACGGCGTAAAGGATAATTGATAGGGTAAGGGATAGAGTATTGTGTAAAGTGTAAAGTGGATTAGAGGATATTGGAGACGTATGGAGAGGAAGAGGAGGTCAGGAACATGGAGGGAGAGGCGTTAATTGATATTGCAAAATTTGTACTTAATGAAGGAAAATTGAAAGTAATAATAATCTAATAATGAATAGTTATATATTTTATTCACAGCTAATAAATAGTAAATTATCATACTCATACAGGTTTTATATACAATAGTAGTACAGATATTTAATATAATGCCACAAAAGACAAATATTGACCAGAAAATCAGTCATAGGTAATTATATACTATTTACTTTCAGATAGTAGGAGTAATATTAAGTGATAGATAAAGTAATTCTACCATTATGTTGAATAGTTTAGTTTATATAAGTGTTTTATGTAATGAAAGTTCTGAATATAATATTAGGTTGGGTGGCGGAATTAAGAATTGAAGGCTGGAGAAGTTGCACGCGGGGTATATTGTAAATAATAAGGTAAGCGTATGTTAATATAAAACGGAGTACTATATTATTATATAGTTCTACTGAAAGGAGCAGTAGGGTAAAAGAAGTCAAGAATATGATAAGAAAGATATATTAGTAATTATAATCATGGGATACAGATGTGGATATGGAGCGGAGGAATAGTGGATGGTAAACATTACGTAAGTAAGAGCCCTCTCTCGCACTCGCAAGAGCATTAGAGAAGTAAAACTACCTACTAGGTAGAGAATGGATAGTGAGAGGAATGCAGAAAAAGACATACGCTCGATAGGTATGTGAATTGATAAAGATGATAGTTAGTATGAGTATGGTGTGATAAGTAGAGATGTAACATTGAAAAAAATATGAGAGTATAATAGTGTACGCTAAGACATACAGACAGTCTCTCAAGTCTAATAATATTTAGTACTTCTATGTATGTTGAGAATTTAGGCTCAGTAAATACACGCGCTCTGAGTATGTTGTGCGGTGTGCATAAAAGATGAAAGTGAGAGCCTCAAAATTACAGAGACGCGAGAGGTCCACATCTGGTAATAAACAAAATAAAAAAGTTGTAGCGTGACTGAGGTGAAACCGCGGATGCACTGACGGTGATTAAGTGAAAGTTACAAGAGAGAGGAGGCACTCACGAAAAGTATATTTATATCTCTTGGGCCTGAAATTAAAGTCGAGCAGCACCTATATGTACGGAGGCCGATCGAAGCATAACAAAATAGCGAGCATAAAGGATGAACCAGGGAGAAGTAGAGATAAATAAGACCTGGAAGATATAAGAAGGTGAGAGAATTATATTTTTGGAAAAAGAACTGTCTGGGTGAGGAGGGTCAGGAAATGGAGGAGGAGGGAGAAGGATAGTTCGAGAGACACAGGGGACTTGGAGGAAACAGGGGTGATTAATTACCAGGGGAAGAGCTGGAGAGGCCTTTCCAACAGTTGAAAATGACATTATATGGAAGGGGCCACCGGATGCGTAATTTGATGGGTTTGCCCATTAGAATTAATAAATAGGGGGTAATTGTGTGCGATGAACCAGGCGGGTGTGTGCGGGTGGAGAGGGGGAACCCTTACTACGTGATATGTGAAGATGTACCCAAGCAGGAGTTTGAAGTTTATCAACAAGTGCTGCCGAGAGAAAGTGAGGGTTCCCAGAGGATAGGGAAAAATCCTCTCCCATAATGACTCTTTATACACAAATTTTATTTAAAGGTCGGCTTCAATATGGGGATGTGGCCGTGGGGTGATGTAATATTTACAGCAGGCATATTTCGGTTATTGGACCCATCTTGGCAAAATTATACGAAAAGGAACTTGAAAGAAGACGTGAAGGGCAAATTGTGGAACCCAGACTTGGTCAGCAAGGAGCTCTCTCACGGTTACTCTGAGGATACAGGAGTCGAAATAGAATCCACTCATCAAGATCTTATGTTTCTCGCTCCCTGATAGAATATAAACGGAAAAGATAATAGAATACAACAAAAAGGCATATATCGCATTTATATTCATAGATCTGAGAAAGTCATTCAATTCGGTACCTTAGGAAGAATTGTTTGAGGTTTTCGAAACGCAAGAGATTACTGGTGTGAGGGTCGAGGTTGATTAATAGGATTACTTAAGAAAAGGACTTTAAGTGGAGAATATGTATAAAAATGACAAATGTGGATGCATAAATTGAATGAGGATAATGCGGAAAACGAGAAATGCTTTGAGGTGGGAGCTGACGTAAGCAGGTGTAAGTTTGCCCTAATTCGTCTACCTAGAATTCGTGTTGTAGCATATTTGGACTGTAGTATTATATATGAGACAAAGCATCAGCTGATGATGAGGGGGGTGGAGGACTGGGATATGGGCAGAAATTGTGTATGGCTGTTTTGTGATGACCCTTGGTGTGCAGTTGCAATAGGAGTCGTACCACGCGAGAGAGATAAACTGAGGGAGATTGGTCGGGTCTATAGGCCTTTGAATAATCAGTCACAACTGAGAGAACCGGGCCTGTGCATGAATTAGTTTTTATAAATACAGAATATTATAGTAGTTTAGTTAGATTGAGAGAGGGAGGAAGAGTCGGTTTTGTGTAGATTGGGTGAAAACATGGTTAGGACACGGGCCGTGAGCGATTTAAAAAATCGATTTAGAGAATTAAGAAGTAGATATTCTGGGGGGAATAATTGGTAGAGAGTGCGAAGATAGATAGACACCTTAGGGAAGATTTTGTTACAGTGATATGTATGTTAAATAAGGAAATATTATTTTATGAAAAAGTCACATTCCTTTGTAAAACCCCATTCATCAGAGATAATGAGATTGAAGGGGAAGGTTTGAAGAGAGATTGAATTTTCTGAGAGCAATTACGTATACACGCTGGTTCTTTCGTGTATGGGGCGGAAAAACATGGTCGGATGTTCTATACTCCGAATCATCTCATGACGAGTCGATATAGCAGACTCTCTCGTCGCTGGACTCGTCTCTCTGGCGAATGAATTCGCTCATTTCGTACGTAGCCCTCTGATCGCGTCTGGCATATTCTACTAGACTCCAGCTGAGGGACAGCGTGTGATGTGAGCGACAAGACATTAATTAGAGATAGGTATAAGTGAGTAAAACTTTAATTAACAAAGTTAGATGTAGCAGTGTAACTAATGTAGGTATGAGGGTACATTTTTGGAATGGATGGAAGCTTGGGCTCAATGAGGTTAGCCTCAAAGGTGGAAGGTTATACTAAGGAGACCGGTTATAAAGGAGGCAGACTACTAAGGAGAGTAAAAGACCACGGATAAGGAATAATGGAAAGGTACTTCTGATAGAAGATTCGCTGAGGCAAGATATCAAATGCTACCTTATATAATGATTCAGACTGATCGAAAAAAGCAGGGTCTTTGGTAGAATAGAAGGGAGTAATATATAAGATATGAGGTTTAGGCCGTGCTGGTGTAGGCTCATAATTGAGCCTTTCCTGGTGATGCAGAGATGTATATTGATGTTAGTAATTTTAATATATAATATTATTTATATATATATATATTATATATATATATATATTAATATATAATTATATATTAATAATAATTAATAATTATTAAGTTATTATTATATATATATAATATATATATATATATGGTTGATGTCAAATAATAATGAATATTATAATATGTACATATATGTATATATATAATATAGTGAATATATATATTATAATAATAATAATAATCTATATTAATAATATAATTTTATTTATTTTCTCAAATATACTTTTTAATTAATTATAGTAATTAATAAAAAGTTTACTATAATATAAAATATATATGATATTTTTCAAATATACCTATAAAAAATATATTACTAATATATATATATATACTTTTTTATTTATATATTATCATTTAATATTATATTATCAATAATTAATATTTAATATTAATAGTAA
>JABUQX010123663.1:17500-18835 GCA_015478945.1 Trachelipus rathkii | reverse complement strand
GAATTGTGAGGGAGAGTTCATATATGAGGTTAGATTATTCAATATATCTTCGTGATCTTTAAAGATGTTTTTAAGAGCAGAGTTAAGCTGATTTTGAAAATTATTCAGGGGGTTTTTGTTTAAACGTGAATAAATATTGTTGTCATTTAAAAGATCGTAGCATTTGTTAATGTATGTATGTTTATCCATTATAACAATTAAATTGCCTTTATCTGATTTTGAAATAACAATGTTTTGATTGAATTTAAGACTATTTAAAGCTAAATAAAAAATTTTGGGGAAAGAGTTAGCATTTAAAGAAACAGAAATATTTTCCATAAGTATACCTTTAAGAATATCGTTGTTACAACTGACATTTTTATCACGAGATTGCCATTTATTGTAGTCGACGAAAAATTTCATCCAAGGATCCGAATTGTCGATTGAAAAAGACAAGCCAAAACCCAACAAGATTTTTTCATAAGTACTCAGATTGTAGCTAGACATATTTATAATTTTTGAAGGATCAGACGCTTTATACCATAAACTATTATTAAAAATATGAGTAAACTTATTTTCCAGTTGCCGTTCTTTGTAGACTATTCTGTTGTTCATAGAAATATGTGCAAGGTTGATCAAATCAGTAAACTTTTGCAGATTATTATAAAACTTATTGTACCAATGAGTTTGAAAATTTCTAAATTGGTTAAATGTTTTCCTAAAAGCTATTTTAATTTCTTTTTTGATTTTCGAGATTTTTTCTAGTAAAATACATCTATGCATTTCTGGAAACGGAGTAAATTGATCACTCTTGAGGGATGGGGGCACCATAGATGGGGGAATAACAAGATTTCCCAAACATTTTTTAACAAATTTTAACTGCACTTTCTTCACATTAGCAGAAATCAAACTATGCATATATAGATGGAATTTTTTCCTTGTTAAGTAATCCAATCCGTTCGTATCGGGCCACATTATTTATGAAGATAAACTACTTTAACGCAGTATTTATTTTATATAGAAAGGAAAGCCCTTGGATTAAAATTTTTCCATTTATTTAGTTACACAAAAACAAAAGACACATATTGATTAAAAAACAGATTCTTCACAAAAATAATTAAAAAAAGTTACAATAATTGCGAGCTTTCGTCTCCATCAGGGAGACCTCTTCAGGCAAAGGAACAACGCAACTGAAAACTGCCAACGTAGAAAGCACCTATTGTTAGTTGGTTATCTTCTTCAGAGATTTTTGGAAGTATCTTGAAGACTTCATATATTCATTTTGTAAATGGTCTAATTTTACCTCACCAGGTTGTTTATTAAAATTGTTCGAATTATAGATACAGAATGATTCCA
>JABUQX010123663.1:0-12500 GCA_015478945.1 Trachelipus rathkii | reverse complement strand
ATATATATCGTACCCTTTTATATATATATATATATTTATAACTATATCTTTATTATATAATATAAATATATATAATGTTTATACATTATTTTATAATATATATATTATAGACATTATATTATTTTATATAAAATATCTCACCAGATTATAAATATACGCTTATTAGTATATATATGTATATATTCATTATAAGTATATATATATATATATATATATATTATACTATTACTATATATATATATATTTTATATATATATATATTATATATATATTATTGTATAATATATAAGTATTTATATATATATATATTATATATTATATTAATATAGTATATATTATATCTATATATATATATAATATATATATAGTGATGGGACGATTAATCGGATCGGCATCGGAATCGAAAGAGTCGTGGTCTTTTTTCAGAATGCGGAATCGGGTCAATCGGGATCGGAAAAATGTTGTACCGATTCTTTGACCGAATCTTTTTTTTACACAATCTGAAAATAATTTTTATTCGATCGTTATGATATTTCAAAGACAATGTTGCGAAGTCTGCCATATTGATTTTTAATTTCGTTCTTTCCTAATTCGCTATTTAATAAATAAAACTTTTGGATTGAGCGCTCATCTTTACGGTAGAGGCCTAAGATATCATGTTAAGATTTTTCAGGACGCGTCTCGGGATAGGGAGTCCATTATGCATATGTTCGTTAGTCATTGTTATGTAATATTTTATAATTTATATACCCGTGAATTCGTAAGTGAGCATTGATATTATTTTCCTTGTAGGTTTGTAATAATAATTGGAGTTATTAAATATACATTATGTAATTTTAATACTATTATTAAAATTAATATTTGTGATATATAAGGAAATTATTTAAACTGTTTGCACACCTTATGAAGTCCAGTTTTCAGGCGTGAAGGCTATTACGTTTATCGAAAGTTGTTCGGTCTCTCAAAATATCACCCTGCGCATACACACACCACAGTGCCTTCTTATCCAATTTCACTTTAGTCACACTTCCTAGGGCCTACGAAATTTGATAATTGACGAAAATTTTCTGTTTTTAAAGAAATTAAAATAGAAGTTTTCCAAGTCGTGTTTCGTCAGCTTTATATCTTGTGCAGCTTTTGTCTTTTGAATGGAAAACTCTATTAATAATTTCGCCCGAACTGTGACTGTTTTAACTTTATAATATTTCATTTTTTGTTATTGGAAACTTTTAAAGATAGATATTAATACTATTTATAATATATTATATATATTATAATAATATATATATATAATATATATATATATATATATATAATATACTATTATATATATATATATTATTCTATATATATATATATATATATATTATATATTATAATATAATACTATATAATATTTATATTATATATCTATATCTATATCTATTATCTATTATCTATATCTATATCTATATCTATTATATTATATATATATATATTAGTATTATATATATATATAATTAATATATATATGATATTTATATTATATATATATTATATATATTAATATAGTATAATGAGTATATTATATTTATATAATATTTATATAATTATATTTATATATATTATATATATATTATATATATTATATATATATAGACTATTATTATATTACATTTACTCTTTCAGATTTTTATTATTTTCAAACATATATAAAATATTAAAAATTTAAATTATTCAACTTAAAAAAAGGTAACATTGCTATTTACTATAATAAATAATTCATCGGCGATAGCATGTTACCAATGCAACCAGCAAATGAGGATCTATTCCTGAAATCAAAAATGGTTTTAACATGGAAAATTATTCGGACATAGTCTAAGGATGATCAATCAAAATCATGATTTTCAAATAGTGCAAAATCCAAATATCAAGAGGAACCAATAGAGGTGGCTTTACAACAACAAAGTTATGCTTAACATTTAAATACTAAGCATCTGTAGAGAATTAAAGGAGAAAAAAGAAAAGGAAAGACAAGGACAGAAAAAGAAAAGATCTCTTACGGGAAATATTTCAGAAACTAAAAGGAGTAAAAAAACTGGTTGCATTGTTCTAAGCAATACAACTTTGATTGACACTCTTAACACAACCAAATTATGGCAATAAATGACTAGGCATTTATAGATGTTGACTCCGTTTTATACGGGGGGAAAGTTTTCGATAAGGAAAAACAAGAATTTCGGGCCCTTTCTTTATTGCGGAAATTCTAATATTCAATATCGTTAAAAGAATTAATATTCAAGAAAATATTAAGTTTTTTTTTCTTTTTATTATTATTTTATTATTAGTTATTATTATTATTATTTTTATTATTATTATTATATATTATTATTATTATTATTATTTAATAGGAATTTTAAATTTCTTTTTTTCTAAGTTCTTTGATTTTTATATTTGATTTTCCTTTCGCATTACCTTTAATTTAATGGGTATTTTTATTCTAAAATAAACTCCCCCCGGACCGCGACGCTGCGAGCGGGGCACCCCGCTTGCTCTGCGGGGGACGGGGGGATGATATAGAGGGGGGCCGAAGGCTCCACCCCGAATAAAAACATATAATATATAAAATATCAATTTATCATTTATTTATTGTCTAAGGTGTTTCTACAACTTTACGTTTTATTACATTCATCAAATTTAAACCGAAATAATATAGCCTAAGCACGGCCTAAGCTCCTCATTTTTAATAAGACTATAGGTTTGAAGCACAAAAAAAATTCTTTTACATTGCTTTCTAATTTTTTGTTATTAATTAATAAAATTAAATTTGACAGCTACTTATAGAAGTATTTACAATTGTGTATTTAACCTCAAATCATTGATATTACGTTACATTTTTTATGATTTTCGTTCTTGGAGTCAACATCTTATAAATAGCCAATGACTATACATCCAAGAAGATTCCCAGACCTATTGGAGAAATGATCGCAGTGGATTTGCAAACATTTTTTTCAATTAGTGAGGTAGATCGGTTTCATTAAAAAACTGAGCCCAATACAGATCTATAAAACTATGTAATTCCATTCAAGAAAAAATATATAAAGAACTATTTGTATAACGCCTAATAATATTATGGTCTAATTCAATAGAACAATATAGTCAATATAGATTACTTAGATCTATAGAAAAGAGTCGATGGATGTGACAGGCTGATACTGAAATATACCTCATTTTTAAATTTTTACCTGGTCATTGGTTATCTTAGCAAACTATGAACACCAAAATGCCATCCTTCGAGTTTCACCTTTTCAGGTATCTCACACAGCACTAATATAAGTGATTGTCTTCTAAAATGTTTGAGAATTCACTTTTCCTGCAATAAAATTTCCTGTTACAGTTATAAAGGGATTATTGCACCTTAATATGGCGTGCAGGAGTCTATACAAGCTAGCGGATTCCAGAGGCATTACCTTGCTTTTTACACTCTATGCAACTAGTTCTCACAATTTTTGATATGCCATTTATTAATATATATATATATTATATATATATATATATATATATATATTACTATATTAATATATTATATATATATATATGTTTATATATATTATTATATATTTTATATATAATATATATATTATATATATATACAGTATAATATATTATATATAATATATATATTATTATATAATTATATATATATATATATTATATATATATATATATATATTAATTATATATATAAATTATATATTATAATAATATATATTTTATATAATATTACTATATATATATATATATATTAATATATATATATTATATTATATATATATATATTATATTAATATATATATATATTAATTATATATATATATCGTTTTATTTATATATATATATAATCACATGACTCTAAGTGGGATTGAACCCTTACCCTTTAAGGAAGTGGTGATTTAGTTACATATATAATTGAGTATAAGCATATTCCCCGAGTATATATATATATAATATATATATATATATATATATATATATATTATTATATAGATTAATATATATATATTACTTATATATATATATATATTATATTTATTAATATAATATTTATTATATATTATATATTATATATACAATATATATATTATATATATATATTATAATTATATATATATTATATATATACTAGTTACTTTATCTATATGTCATGTGTACGTATTATATATCTATATTTATATATATATATATATATATATATATAATATATATATATATACAATCCCCCTCTTGTATATACCGTGTTCTATATATATGTATATATATATTATTATTATATTATATATTATATATATATATATTATTATATATATATATATATATATTAATTATTTTTATATATATATTTATTATATATATATATATATTGGAATCGGCATCGGAATCGGCACTTTTGAATGGTATCGGAATCGGATATTCTGCATTGGCTTGCCGATTCCGATTACTCGTCCCATCACTAATATATTATTATTATTATTATAGTATAGTATATTATATATATATATATATTATATATATATTATATTATATATATATCTATATATTATATATATTATATATATATATATATATTATATTATTATAATATTATATATATTTATATTAATATATTATATTTATAGGTGTGTTGTGTGTGTGTTACTTGTGTGTGTGTTGTGTTGTGTGTGTGTGTGTGTGTGTGTTGGTGTGTGTGTGCGGTTGTGAGGTTTCGTGGCTATGGAAGCAGTTTGATGATATCTTAAGTCAGGTTAATTTATTTTGGTGTGCTAAATTTTATTTACTTGTTCTGGTCAAGTCTGGTTCTTTCCTTCTGGTCTTGGTAGTCTCACGTTTGTGTCCGAATCTTTCAGACAGAAAATAAAAGAATAAAAGGCAGAAAAAGAGTAGTAAGGATATTATATTTATATATAATTTTATTATATTTATATATATCTATATATATATTAATATATATAATCTAATATAATATATTATAATTATATATATATATATATATTTATTATTTTTTTATATATATAATATATATAGTTATAAGTATTTTTATATATATATATATATATATATATAATATATATAATATATATATTATATATTATATATATATATATATTATATACTTAATATTATTATATATATAATATTCTATATATATATTATATATATATATTATATATATATATAGTAAGTATTTTTATTATAGAATAATATAGTATTATATTTTTTTATCTGTTATATTATGTATATATATATTTATATATATTATTATATATAATATAGTATATATATATATATAATATATATATATATAGTTATGTTAGTATAATTTCTAATATAATATAATATATCCAGCTCAATTGATAATAAAATATAAAATAAACTGTTAATATTATTTTTATAGTCACACAGTGTATCATGTCAGGAGGTTTTATTATTGATATCATTTGGAATTGATTTTCCATATAAAAATGTTGTGCTTTTTAGGTCCTCAGGTTAGGTTAGGTTCCCCTTTATTAATCTAACAGTTTCACCTTTACAAATTATTTAAATTTTTTTATCTTTGTCTAAATTTCCCGTAAAAGTTACGACTTTCGATTTGGAAAAAAATGATTAATATAATAAATTATAATAAATATACAATTAAATAAATTTATAAATATATATATTATAATTTATATATATGATATTAAGTTTAAAGATTATAGTATAGTATATATATATATTTATATTATATATATATTAATATATACTATATTTATATGTATATATTATTATATAGTTAAATATATATACATTAAATATTTATAATATGAAAATAAATTACATTTTTAATTTTATTTATATTATATATTATATGTAAGTATTGTAGTATTTATAAATTATTAATGTACGTATTAATTATAGTTTATAAATATTATTTATATATATATACGGAACTTATATTTGTATAGTATATATATATATATTATATATTTATATTCGAATAATCTATTTATATTCATGGTAATTTCTAGTACTTATATAGGTTATTATATATATGTTGTTTTGTATCTTGATATATATATTATATAATTTTATATTATATATTTTTATATTAATTTGTATATATAATTTATAATAATATTATTATTATTATATATATATATATTTTATGATATAGTCGATATATTACTCATTAATTATATTATGTGATATTAATATATATTTATTTTTTGTATATTATACATGGAATCATGTCTTCTATCCGTGAGTGATTTTTATCAGTATTGATCGGTGTCTATGGATCCATACACATCTTTTTGTGTTTGATTATAGAGAAGTCAAATAATTTAAAAACGATGTATTTTGTGTATGACGTAAAGAAATACAACATACAAAATCTATGTAATTTTCGTACCTCAACAAAACCTTACTTAATAATCCTATACCACACTATTAGTGTCATTAATCTTTATTTCACATTCCATTGTTTCTAATAACAATTCTTACAAACTAAACAGTGGTAATTAAGAATGCAATAATTGATAGAGAGTATACTGTATATAGGAACTATAAGGCTTTATAATTTTTTTTATTCGTTTATTGTTCCGTTCCGCAATTGTACATTTTTGTTTCATATCTTATAACATAATTATGAAACGAAATTGACTTCGGCATTCATTATCACAGGATGAATGGACATATATATTACTTTGTTATTTTACTAATTTCTTATTATTAGAAAATATATACTTGCTATTATAGTGATAATTATATATTTTTAATTATATCACGTTTTCTAAGCTTCTTTGATTATATACTATATATATATTATAATATTTATCTTAAAATCAATTATTTCTTAATATATAATATATATATATATATTTTTGAAGGATAATATATATATATTATTATTATATATATATATCTAATTATATTATATATATATATATCTAATATAAATATATTTTATCATATTTATTTTTATACTATTCTTTATTAGGTTGTAATATTTTAGGTAAAGCCTCTCAGTAATCAATATACTGAATTATACTTAGTATAATACACTATATAGTGTATTACATACATAATATAATTTATTATTACTCTTATATCTGGTTGGACCCTAACTAACACATCTTGTATACCTACATTTTAAGTCGATGTCCACCATCGAGTTTGTTGAAGAGAACTACTTGGTGGGTCATGACTGACATTTGAACCTGTTATACCAATTATGTACGTTTATTTGAAAAGTGATGAAAGTTAAGAAAGCGGGGAGAAGTAGAAGTAGGGCGTTTCCAGCCAATGACTCTCATTGCCAATTGTGGATGTATGGTGAATAATGAAAATGAGTGCAATAAACGTTTAAGTCCTAGTGATAGGGTTCAGAATGTGCGGCAGTTAAACAGTGACATACTGCTTTTAGTAGTTTTTTAAATATCTTTTCCATATTGTGAAATTAAATTCCCCCATGGTGACGGGGACGGGGGTACGGTGGAAGGAACGGGACGGTATCGGGTTGTACGGTGAACCGCTGATGAGACTTAAAGGTGTGTCTTTAGCTAAAAAGAACTTGAAGACTCAATTTTGTGATTTTTGTAATTAACTTCTTAAATAAAAAGAGAGCTTAGGCATAAAATTGAAAATGAAAAACGTATAAAATATAAAAAAAAATAAAAGTCAATTTGTCCAAATCAAACCAGCTCATAATTTATATATAACAAATCAGGCCAGAATTATTTTGTTATCATTGCTGATTTTTCTATTTATTTTTTCTTGATGCGCTTTATTATTAAAAGTGTTTTAAATCTGGAGTTAAAATAGTTCGTTTTTGGTCAGCGCAAACTAAAAACACTCTACTATATAATATTGTGTTTTCCGTGTTAAATGAAAAAATAATATAAGATAAGGCTTGAAACTTATGAGGAGAATTAATGAATTATAAATATAGTTTACTTATAATTTTATTATACTTGTAACCAAGCACGTATTTTCTCTATCAGTGATTGAGACAGATTTTATATCTCAGTTCGATATCGCTGAAAATGTGAGATTGCGAGAGAGGTTTAAGATAGAGAGCAGTTTGAGTGATATTAGTGAGAGTTCAGATAGATGAGTTAGTGAGAGGAGGGAGAGTAGTTAGTTTGGTGATGAGGATGTCTCAGCGTAGTAGTTGATGGAGATGTTAGTGTTGTAGAGCGGACGTAGGACTCTTACTGCAAAGAGCAAGCCGGAGAGGAATTAGTGAGACCAGGATAGAGAGGTTTAGTGAGTAGTCTGTTTAGATAAGATTGCATGCTCTCAGAGCTGAGCTCGAGTCGGATGTTAATGATGGAGGCAGTGTGAGATAGTCAGTGAGAGCTGTGATAGAATGTTAGTGAGAACAGGAGAGAGTCAGTGTATGTAGCAGGAGAGAGTAGTGAAGTTTGAGGGAGTGAGTAGAGTCAGTGATGTAGGTAATACTGAGATTGTGGTTGTGAGATACAGTGGAGTATGGTTAGTTTTTTCAGAAAAGAGTAGTTAGAGACTTTTAATTAGTTGTGAGAGCAGATGAGAGTTCATGTGTGAAGTTACGCAGTTATGATGATAAGTTGTGAGGTAATGCAAGGAGAGTCTTGTAGTTTGAGAGTCAAAGATGATGGAGCATTAAGTTTGAGTGCGATAGAGGGTGTGAGTGTAGTCAGTATGATTATAGCAGGTAAGTGAGTGATAGTTGTGAGTTTGTTGCGATCATGAGATTGGTTTAGTTGAGAGCAGGCATGAGATGATTTTAGTGTGAGAGCAGGAGAGACTTTATATATAGTCGAGAGCAGGAGGTCGCTTATTTATTTAACCTTATACTTACTTCCTAGGAGGTCTCAGGATTACGTATGTTCCATGAGAGGAGTCAGTGAGAGCAGGTGAGATAGGTAGTGAAAGGCAGGAGAGTGATAGAATTATGTGAGAGTGAGGAGTAGATGCTTTATTAAGATCAGTCTAGATTGAGAGTCAGTATAGAGAGCAGGATACGCGTGGATATTGTTTAGTTGAGAGAGTAGGAATAGGAGAGTAGTGAAGATGTCAGCGAGAAGTCAGTGGTGAGGCAGGAGAGAGTTAGTTGAGAACAGGAAGAGGTGAGTTTAGTGAGTGCAGGAGAGAAGATTTTTAGTAAGAGGTCTGAGGAATGTGAAGTTAAGATAGGTAGCAGGAGAGATATTAGTGTGACGAAAGCAGGAGAGAGTTTAGTGAGAGCAGGCAGGAGTCTAGTGAGAGCAGAATAACTGAGGAATCGTAAAGTCCTAGACCCCATATTTTGAAGGAGAACTGCATATGTTGAATCACCTCAGATATGCAATGAGCACACTATAGAAGAGGGATGATAGCCATCTCGCGACATGTTACACAGGAACCTAACCTCACCCCCAATTCGCGCTTTACAACACAAGGTGTTTTATCTGGAAATCCCGCTAATTAGCAGAGGATTCAAAAGTCTCACGTAGAGAAATATATGAAGTATTCTAACTAATATAAGAGTTCCTTACGGGATGGGCCACACTAGCGATTGGAGATATGATTAAAAAATTAAGATGCTTTCAATTCTTTGCCTTAAGGACAGATTAAAAAGTTTAGAAAGTACAGAGGTTAAATACATAAAGTTAGGGGATAGTTAGAAGCTTGAGAGGGGTCCCCTCCCCCTGCTTTGACAGAGATCGAATGAACGCATGAAAGAAAGGTTAAAGTTTATAGACCTAGATGAAATAGTTATACAAAGGCAGGGTTTGCATAATACGTCCTGTAGGCACAATACTTTAAAACGACATGTGGAAATAGAGATCATAAGAGAACGTAAGATAGTACTTATATCGTTCTATTACAATGTCAAGAAGATCACTAGCAGAAATCACATCTTAGAGAAGACTATATACCAGAACTTCGATTAGGTATAAATATGGTTGGAGGGAGGTGGAGCAGTGTGTAAGAATAGCATACGTACTCTGGAACGAGTGCTTGGGCTTTGGGAATCTTGTCTTGTCTGTCTTGTCTTTGTCTTGTCTTTGTCTGTCTTGTTCTGTCTTGTCTTGTCTAGTTCTTGTCTTTTGAGTGTTATTGTTGATCGTGTATAATGTGTTGGAGTTTGTAATGTGGAGGTGGAGTATAGATTTCACTCTATGTCTAGATTTAAATAGTAATTACAAACTGGTTTATGCTTTTGTGCTATGTCGTAGTATAATTACTACTTAGAGTATTTCGGGAATGATAGAAAAAAGTACGGCAAAATTTAGTTTGTGAGTCTGTTCAATATTGATTTAATTGCATCCTCTCTCCGCGGAAACACCTGTGTGTAAGGGGTGACAACGAATACATAACTTCTTTGAACATTTGTCTACATTATTAACATGAGCATCTCAAGAAATGGGTTTTATATGTAATTTTATAATGTGGATGAACTTTTGCCGATTCCCCATTCTAGGATGAATAGTTAATAAGCATCCAAAACATGACCTTTCGGTTAAATTTAACAGATGAGGTTAAGTAGAAGTAGAAGGTAGCGCTTTATCCAAAATTGAAAAATTTAACGAATGGTTGCCAAATTAATGGATGAAAGTTTTGGCCCGTCCGAAAACCAAGGTGAGCCACGTGTTATAAGTCTTTGGTTTCGGGTTAAGTTGCGCGGCTATAGCTCTCCGCTGAGCTCTTTCGGGCGCACCATGCACTTTATCATTTTCAGGTCTTTAGATATGCCATTATTGTACGATGTGTTAGATTAGGACTACACTTTGTCAGTTTCATATTGCTCTTAGCATATTTTATCTTTCTATACAAGGATTCTTCTAGAATATTCCCTTAATTAGGTTAAAACAAAATAAGATAATTTATATAGTATAGTATTTTTTTTAGGTTAGATTATACTATTATGAGAATGATTTTATATATTTTTAATTTATTATTAGGTAATGATATAATATAATTATTGTATATAATAGGGACATTGGGTATGAATACAAATGTTTTTTTTCTGAACAATTCTGCTCAAAATATAAATATACATAGTTTATTACATGTAAACACTTCTTTTAAATAAGCAGAAATGTTAATTATTTTTAGAATAAATAGAGGTGACTTGGTAAATATGTTAGATATTTTTTGTAAATTCTTTTTAAAATTAATGTAATTGACAAACTATATTTGAAAAAAATTTACAATTTTCTTTCAGATATGACATAAATATTTTTTTCCCTCTGTATTAAATTTGTAAGGAGATAATAAAATTACGGTTTAAACCGTAACTGAAAAAAATTGTTCAATATTTGCAGTACACCCTTACAAGTAACAATACAATATACATGCTCTCTTTATAGCAAACCATTTCATGAATCCTAAAACCTCCTTTAATTGTACATTAAAATTGTGTTTTGTTTTGTATCGTCCTTAAGATGAAATCCTATACTAATATATTAATAATTGGTAGTTAACTAACTTTATATACTAACTTTTAACCATTCCTAAATACCATTTAGTAGTTCGCTCTGGAGTAGATGTTTCATCCTCCTAAACCAGTAGTACAGTAGTAATTACTTAGACGTTAACCTCTCAAGTAGGTTTGCTATCCCTTCTATAATATACATTTAATGAGGTGAGGCGATTGCATAGCCATAACGGTATATTGGTAAAAAAATGATTTAAATCAATTTTTGTTCGTCTATTTCTAAAAAATTTCTTCCCGCAGGTGTTAGAAGTTGCTAGGCCTTTCGGGAAAGTCGAAATTGAATTTAATCAAATAAATAACGAAAAGGAAAGTATGTGTGTTTATTTTGGAGTTTTCGCATGTTAAATAAATTAATTTATTCATAATAAAGTTGATAATGTTTTTAAATGTTGATTTTAAAATAATAAAATAAATTCTCGTTAAAATTAATTTTTTCGTTGTTTATGTATTAATTTTTTTAGTAATTTTTACTTGTTGCTTTCATTTGATTATAAAAAGTTTCATAAATTTTTTTTCTTTCACCTTGATTTATATTTCGATATTCTCCACTGCCAATTGCTCTCCTCTAATCCTTCTCCTTCAAAGGTCTAAACTTTGCCATTACCTTCGATTCTAATTCAACCTTAAAGGATTCTAGAGTTATATTTTGTTTTTCCACCTACTTCTCCATCATTTGTACTTAACACACCTACTCTCCGTCATTTGTACTTAACATTATAATTTCTTGTCAACGTATGCTGCTGACCTTTTACCTTTCCTAGGCAAACCGTTTCGTCTTTGCCCATCCTTAGGTCTTTCCTTCATGATTTAAGACTTAATTAATATACCATGGGTAGTGTGGTATCGGTCAATGAGAACAGGACTAAATAAGGGAGGGAAAATTAAGTTCAAACCCAAAAAACGGCATGGCATTTTTGAACATTAGATTGAAAAACAAACCGTCTATTGAGGATAGACAGATGTTAATAATATAGCAAAGGAAAGTTCAAACGCTAATGACTATAATGACAAAATTAAA
>JABUQX010123662.1:0-14149 GCA_015478945.1 Trachelipus rathkii | reverse complement strand
CTTATATAGGTGATACGCTATAGTAAGCTAATATGAAGGCGCCGAGCGTATATTAGTATAGGGTATAGTATAGTATATATTTATATATAGTAGTATATATGACATACTATATATATATATACAAGGCCGTAATAAGAATAAAAAAATCATAATTTAATGAGTTTAAAACAGAAATTGTCCAAAAAAGATCAGTAAATGATTTACGAAAAGGTTTTTGAGGTTGTATAAAATACATTAATGCAAAAAATAGAATTATGAAAATAACATAAATAAATACATTTATTTTTGTCTGAAACATTATGCAAAACAAAAATAATTTTAATATTTGGTTTCAAAACTTTATATAAAAATTAGAAAAGTTAGGAGATACTATTTAAATAATTGTGCATTTGGTAATAATAATAATAATAATAATAATAATACATAAAAAATCAATAAATATAATAATAATAATAATATCATAATCCATAATAATAATAATAATTAATGATAATTTAATAACATTAATATTATATTAATATATTATTATTATTATTATATATTATTGATTATTATTATTATTATTATTATTATTATTATTATTATTATTATTATTATTATTATTATTATTATTATTATTATTATTATTATTATTATTATTATTATTATTACTATTAATATATATTATTATTATTATTATTAACCTATAGTGTATTATTAAATCTATTATTACATTATTATTATTATATTAATTATATTATTTTTATTTTATTATTATTATTTAACTTATTATTGTTTTAAATCTATACTTCATCTTTCTGTATGGGCAAAGTTCAGTATCTTGTATAGTTCACCTTTGTCATTTAAAAGTAGTTGGGAAATGGAACGCAAATACATTAAATATATTTATTACTGGAAACACAATATTTTTTACAATACAATTTTTTACAATTTCGATACAAATACATTTTTTTTTTATTCAAATTTTTATTTTCTAACCATATATATATATATATATATATTATTATATATTATATAGTATAATTTATTTATTATACTTTATATCATTATTTATATATTCATACTTTGCCATATTTCTTATGTTCGTTAGTATTATATATATAATATAATATATGTATATAATATATATATTTTATTAAATATAGAATATATATATATTATATATATATATATATTATATATATATATTTTATTTCTATATATATATATATAACTATATATATATATATATATTACATCAGGGGCGGCTCGTGGTACTATTTATATAGGTGGTTGCATCCGACATTTCCCGCACACAATTCATCTTGAAATCACAAATGTTCATGATAAATTCCTCCACTGAGAGCATTGCTAATGCAGAAAGCCTGTCTTGTATTTCTCACAAAGGTAAACGAAATTTCAAATCAAAGCTTATTTCACGATTTTCAATTTTTTTCAATATAATTAACGTTTCAAAGTAAAAACTTAGTAATTAAAAGATTTTAAATCCTCATATAAATTTAGTCATTGTTCAAATTTTACAAGCGATAATAATTAATTGAACTATAATATTATAATTAATTAAGCATCACAAATAATTAACGTTTTTACTTGTTGTCACTTCGGTCACAAACTTGAATTATAGCTTTTGGAAATGGAACGAAAAAAAAAACGAATACAAAACTTGTTCCAAAATAATTTCGTGCCGTATAAATATATAATGTTTGTATTTTCTTTGCAAACAAATCCGTAGAAATAAAGCGCTCGCGCACGATTGGTGCATACACATTTTTCTCGTTAGTAATGTGTTGATCATTCTTGGCAAAATTTTTGCAAACCATTTTATTGGTTTTGATTAACTAATTAAAATTGTTTGACTTTTTTTAACAATAAATTGCCATCATTGCAGTGTTATTATAATAAGATGAAATTTAATTTATTAAATATTTAATCTTATTAAAAAAATTAAGAAAAATAAATAATAAATAACAGTTAGTACACTAGCTAGTTAGCTAGTTGTATATATTGGTGGTTGCACAAACCTGCAACCAGATCACAAGCCGCCCCTGATATATATATATATATATATATATATATATATATATTATATATATATATATATATATATATATATATATACTATAATTGTATAATATATTATATATTATATAAACCAGCTATTTCACTTTGTCGAGGATATTTTATATAATATATATTTAATCACCTATGCCTATAGTATAATATTCTATTACAAAGGTACTTTTTTCTGGAACAGCATCACACTACGACCTCTGACTACTATGACTAACCTAAATGAATTTTATGAAGGTGTTAATTTCCAACATTTTCTTTAGTAAATTTTAATCTTATAAAAATTTATTTCCCTCTTAAGTCATTAAACATTTTTATGAATAACATAAATTAAAAACAAAAGCAAATTTATATACTATATATATTATTATATATAGATATAATATATTAATATATATAATATATATATATATATATATATATATAATAGTTATAATATATATAATATTTATAAGTGTAGTATAATATTATATATATATATATTATATATATATTATTATATATGATATATATATATTATTATATATTATATAATAATTATATTATATAATAATATATATAATATATTTACTAGGGTTATATAAAAATATATATATTTATATATAATATATATATATATATATATATATTATTATATATATAAATATATAGTATTATATATATAGGGGTATTATAATTAATATCTATTATTTTAATATATTTATTATATTTATACCTATATATATATATATGAGTAATATTGGAATATTATATATATATATATATAATATATATATATTATATATATATATACATTATATAATATACTATATATATATATATTTAATACTATAATATTTTATTACCTTATATTATAGTTTAATATAGTATATTATATATATATATATTACGATATACTAATTATCATTATAATATATTTATATTTACTTTATATATATATATATATATATATATATTTATATATTATATATATTTATATATATATATATATATATATACAGGATAGAGACAATGCTTATCGGAAATGGAAAACTCTCTTCTCCTCTCACTCTGCTAATTTCCGTTAACTCGGAATTGTTGTAGGGATATTATTCGTGAGGCAAAGCGTGTTTTCACCAAAAGGAAGTGCGCCGACCTTCTTGGATCTCTTGCTGATATAAATTTCTGACCCCTTGCCAAAAATATCACTAATGACTTCTGTAAATCTATCTGCCTTTCCTCCGCTAATTCGCTCTGACGGATCTGTAGCTAATACTCCTTCTAAAAAAGCAAGTTTGTTTTTCCTCCACTTTTCATACTAATTAGACCCCCTGGACCGAATTCCGGTAAACGCCTCACATTCTAACTACCCACTTCTCTCACAGGCATTCCCATGGCTTCCGACCTGTGATTCACACACATAATCAGGTGCAATGAGACCTGAGATCTTTGAAAGTTAGAAAAGCTAGTGACCCGGACGACATTCCTCCTTGTGATCTGAGGGAGCGTGCTTCCGAACTGGAGCCTGTCCTCGTTCGTCTGTACTCTTTATGCCCTTATTCTAACAATTTCCTTCAGGGCTTGAAGCGCGCAGATGCTCATCCGATCCCGAAGAGGGGTATCTGCTCTGATTCTTCTAACTATCGTCCTATAGCTCTCACTTGTATTCTATCAAAAATCTTTGAACTTTTTACTCAACGTCTCATTTCCTGGATCATTTTGAATCTCATTACCACTCCTTCCTTTCAGATCACCATTTATGGCTTCTCGACTGTTCGGGTTCAAACTGGGTTTTGAACATCCTTCCTATCTACTGATAGCTTAATTATATATGGTTCTTCCTGGCCCTTATAGGAGCTACGGGCGTAGTCATGTGTGGTGAACACCTTGAGACGATATCACCCTTTTGTTTTCTTTTTACATCCTCCCAAAATCTTTTGAATGGAGCGGGGTTGTATTGGTCCCCTGTGCGGTCAAACTCTCTCGCATACTAAGGCTTGCCTTCGTTTTTTTTTAATCCGCTCACTTGCTCGTTTACTCACATTTTTGGGTGTCTAAGTTTTCCCTCCATCTTCAAGATGTTATTTTATCCGTCCCATATCGGACATTAGTTGTGAAGCGACCTCTTCTTCCTTTCCTGATAACTGTGGTGTTCTGCAAGGTTCTGTTTTATCTCCAACTTTATTCTTACTTTTCATTCACGATCTTCTTAGCTGCTCATCTAACTCGATTCATTCCTATGCCGATGGCTCAACTCTTTATTCTTCCACCCATTTAAATCTGCTCTCTCTTTCGCTTCTAGAGTTGCTTCTCGTCTTCAGCTTTTCATTTCTTTTTTGCTGATCTAGATGGGATTTCAAGGTGGGGTCACCTCAACCTTGAGAAGTTCAGTTCTTTAAAAACTCAATTTCTTCACATATCCCTCTCAAAAACACCTCCCACTTTTCTATCACTTTTGATGGCTTTAACGCCTTCTACAAGGTGGACGAACATGTACATAACTTTGGTCTAAACATAAAGAATAAACTCTCTTGGAAAAATCATATCACAACGGTTGCTAAGGTGGCCTTAAAAAAGCTGGGAGATCTGTTCAGGCTGCGGGAATTTTTTTCTTCCGAACAGTTACTCCATTTATCCTCCCTTGTATGGAGTGCTGTTCCCACATTTGGGAGCTCCAGTTCCGCCATTCTTTTGGATAGAGTTGAGTCTAAATCTAAAAGATTAAAAAACTGTCCCCTGCTTTCTAACTGCCTTGACCCTTTATCTATGCGAAGTGACGTTGATGCTCTGTCTCTTTACTATGGGTACTACAACGGCAGGTGCTCGAGGGAGTTGACCTCCTTGGTATTCCACCACCACTGCGTCGCCCTCGTAGCACACGGTGGGTGCCCTGCTTTCTCACGATTTCTGTGTGAATATTGGAAACTCCTGGCTTGTTCGTTGTGGTGCCTATTTCTTTCCAGCCACCTCTCTTCTTTGGAACTCTCTGCCTTCATCTATCATCCTGCTGCATTTAATATCCCTCTCTTCAAGTCCTCCGTTTTCGGTCACCTCAGGGATTTGCGTTAGACTTAGAATTGGAATTGGGTTTTTCCATTTTTATTGTTTTTTTTATTATTATTATTATATTATTTTTTATTATTCTGCCCCTCCCTTTAAAAGGGCTCTACCAGTGTATTGTGGTTACCTGTAATATATATATATATATATATATATATATATAATATATATATATATATATTCATATATATTATATATATATATATATATATATATATATATATATATACTATTATTTCCATATATATATATATATGAAATATAATTATATATATATATATATATATATATATATATATAATATATATATATATATTATAGTATATTATATATAATATATATACTACTATATATACTATATAATATATAATATATATATTAGATTTGCGTGTATGTGTGTGTGTGTGTGTTTGGTTGTGTTTAGGTGTGTGCGTACTGTAGATGGCCACTCCTCCATCCCTTTAATTCTATCAATATTGGCATTCCGCAGGGTTGTGCCCTATTCCCAATCGTTTTATACTTTTCTTTAATGATCTATCTGTCACTACACACACACACACACACACACACACACAACACACACACACACAACACACACACATTTACTCTTTTTCTGATAATTACCCCCCTCCCCCCACACACACACTCCCTTCATTATTATTTTCTACTTTCAGCTTAAAAGACCTTCAACTTACAGCAAATATTTATTTATTTTTTTTTTAAAAGAGTTCACACCTCATGGGCATATCCCGATTCTAGGAGGAGAACTTTTATAGGTAATTTCTACATAGGATCCGGACTAGAGATCAAACCCGGGCCCCTGCCATGCGACTCTGTCACTCTACCGATTGAGCCACAGTAGGAGTAATTCTAGGATTGTGGTTTGGGAACACTTTAAGATATTCACTTTGATCTTTTTCAAATTTGTAATTAATGGTTTTTTTCAAAGACTCAAAAATTCAGTTCTTTCATCTTATACTCGTTATTATCTTGGTTACAATTACATCTTTCTCTGAAAACGCATAAATCAAACCAAGGTTGCCTTTAAAATTCTTTGAGTTTCTCTCACAATGTTTCTTGGGAGGGTCGTATTGTTTTTCTTTCTAAACAAGCTTTTAAACAGTTTGGAGTTCCTAGGCTCCATTGGAAATATTTCACTTCGCCCTAGTTGCTTTCTCTTAGTAGGGGTTTTGTGTACATCTGTGTGGGGTATGCTTCAAATAAATAGGGTGGTTTCACGCACGCAGCTCTTCTGGGAGAGGTCAGGTCAAGGATATTTCAGCTTATTAACTTTCTTGCTCTTACTAACTCTCTCTTTAATCTTTTGTCAAGGATATTTCAGCTTATTAACTTTCTTGCTCTTACTAACTCTCTCTCTAATCTTTTGTACCCCTGCATGGGGTATGCTTCACACAAATATGATGGTTTCACACACGCAGCTCTTCTGGGAGAGGTCAGGTAAAGGATACGTCTGACTCCATCAACTCGCTCTCAAAGTGAGACTGACCTTCATTATTGCATATGCAACTAATATACGATTCTCGTTGTGCACCAAACTCTACTTCTAAATGCGTTAAAACATTATATTACATACTGATCATTTCTTCTGTTTTTCTAGGAATGTACTAACTGAGCTAATTGATATTTATTACAGTAAAGGGAAATACAATTTGCAACGGTCTATAGTAAATTACTCCCCTTCCTAGCTAATGACAATCCAATTTCCAATTTTTTTCTTTAAAAATTGGACAAAAAATAATAAATTTCGATGAAAGAATACACTTTTACATAAGAACTAACCTTTTCTGGAGTCTAACCATTTCTGGACCTAATCATAGAACGAAAATTGGCACAAAAATAAAATCGAATTTCATGCAAGCAAACATTAATTTTTCCTCAATTCTTCTTCACGATCATACACCGAATATCTTTATCATATTTTTAAGATTTATTGTATTTTGCCCTAAGAGGTTTTAGATATATTATAAGATAAAAAAAATTGAAATAATTAATATACATACTATAAAAAACTTCTTTACATTCCATCACCATTATCTTAAATGTTAACTCAAGTTAAGACAGAATATTATTAGGAACAGAACAGAAGTGATCCCTTTGAACAAGAAAACATTTACTCTGAATAAAGATATATTATTTCTGGGAGATCAGAAACCCAAAAAAGGAAAGATTTGAACGAGTATTTCAATCTTTACGAGTGTATTTTTTGATTACTAATGCTATTTGCAATAGTTTTTCTACTATTGAACGAAGAATTTTAGGAAGATATGGACCCTTAGGACTCTCTGGAAAATGTTGATGTGTGGATTGAAATTTCAATCGGAATTGATATCGGATACTATTACGAAATTGACAGTGAGTCTGAGAACCTTGACCCCTTAATTTGATACTTATATATTATTTGAACTTTCATTTGTATCACGAAAACCTGAAAACGGAGAATTCAAGTTAAGTACTTTTTCGGATTTAATAAAGTTAATTGATCATTTTGACTGTTTTGTACTTTAGAATTGAAAGATTTGGTGATTTGAAATTCCTTTTTAAGGATCTCTCTAACATTGACGGTATTTTATGTAATAATTTGTAAATCATTATTTCGGTAAAGGATACAAATCATTAGTAAATCTTTATTAGTACAAATTTCAATGTGAGGTATTGATAGTTGGAAAAATGACATTTTATTCAGCATTGATCTTTCACTGTGAATCATATTCACACGAATCTATCTGTTCGTTACCATCATTTTATTCTCTTATATTAAAATAAACCTTTTTTTATGAAATTATTTTAAAGATATGAATTATTACAAATTTGAAGTTTTACAGTGGATATATATCATTTTATTTAATTGGGCTCTGCCTACTACATTAAAATTATCACTATGCATACAGCGATATTATTCAGCGACCAGTATGCTTAAAGTACATATAGCAATTATAAAACGTTAGCGCCCTTAGAATCCCTATTACTACATCATCTGTACGTAGACTCTTGCCAGTACGCTTCGTGCCGAGTTTTCTTACTGGCAGACAATTATTATTAACTATGACTAAAATGTTAAACTCTTAACAAACCAATCCTCTATTTTTGTGAGGTGGTGGTAAAACATTATAGACTCCCCTTAACCTCTATCTTTACTATCTTCTCCAAATTTTTCTTCTTGCATAAATTTCTCGGTAATAAGATTAGTTCTCTAAAATGGTAAGATCTCTAAGATTCTTCATATAGTACAGATAGTGTACTCAAATATTTCATTATGTCATGGAAGAGATATGCGTCTACTGTTAACACTGATATTATAACTAGTTCGGATTATACTAATCCTATTATTCCATAATAATTATCGTTACGGCATATATTTTTTGCTTAGTAATCCGTGCAAGACGTACTCCGTGCTGAGAGTTTTCGCTCCTATATGTATTTCATTTATAAGAAAGAATTTATAAAAAGTTGAACAATAAGTGAAAGAAAAGTATACCAGTTCATCTAACCTTTTCTATATTCATATGAGGCGCAATGGACTGTTATTTTTGATATACTAAATTTGTTCTTTCCAACCGTTGCTAATTTGCTGAAGGGCTCCTAACGCTTATCTCTACTTTATTTATCTTTAGTAATATATTTACACAATTGTTTAAAGAAAGGAGGACACAATACTCTCATCGAGCATGTCACTATTTGATCAAAAACAGGGGACAGCTTATACCTTTACAATGAATTCTGTTATATGTAACAAAGCTAATATAGTTTAGCGATATTGCCACACTCCGACTCCAGTGATTGGGGTAATATGTCGAACAAAGTTTCATACATACTACTTTGTCAAGGAGTTCACTTGAAAACCACATAAATTACTTATGCTCAGTCTGTCTACACGTTTGAATGTGTAGGACCTAAGATCATGTTATGAATTTTCTACTGAATAAGGAGCATAGGTGAATTGAGATACTTGAAAAATGGGGGGCTACGTTTTGGGTATGTTACCCACTTATACATATCCTCTATCAGAACTTATATCTCAACAACTGAAAAACCTATTATACTGTTGGCATAATTTGAGAAATATATGTACCATCTCTTTTATTCTCGTTCTTCTCTTCGCTTCTTGACACTCCATAATGCTCATTCATCTCTCAGCTGCGACAGCCATTCTATTATGTACTCTGTCACCGCGCGTCTCCTTTATACTCTCACAAGCGAGTGGAGCGTGAGACTCTATAGCCTGCATCTAGAGCGAACTCTGAGTTATATATATGTACGCTCTAATCAATACTTGGTAGAATAAGTCGCTACATCCTCTCATATATATAATATAATGGGTAGAATAACAATAAAGTATTACCGTTATTTCTCCTGTCTCTCTATATTATATATAATACACATACCTGGCAGTACTCTTACATATATATACAGACTCCTATATATCATCATGACGTCAACCTCTCTCTCTCTCACCTCTCTCTCTTTCTCACTGAGAGTTCACATTTTGAAAACTATGTACTACAGATAGAACAGGTAAGGGGGGTAGGTATTATATCGAGAAAAGTAATCTGCACATAGACATTCTTTCTCTCCTCAATATATACTAAAACTCAGGTGAGATTAAAATCATTCACCTATCATAATAGTACCCACCTTGTGCAATTTTGTGGCTTCAAGTCTCCTATATTTTTAAAAATTGATACAAGAGGTTTATGATCAAATGAAAATAAATTTTTAATCTGTATATTAAAATTGAAAGTCTAACTTACATGACATTTAAAATCTTGGTTATTTTTATAAATTCATAACTTCTTTACTTTGGAATAAATTTCTTTCTGCTCTATGCTAAAGCATTTATGTGAACTCAGCTCGAAAGGTAGAAACTGAGTTATCTCAATTTTCCATTAGAATCTTTTTGAGCTTAATACCGTACTCTTCGAGACCACACTTAACTAGCTAGTCTACTCTGATTTGATATCAAATAAATAACTACTTTAGATAATAAATCTGGAATTTAGTAGAATCGGTTTTCTACGATTATAGACTTTCTGTTATTGAGTCGACCTGTGTCAAAAGCTTTTTGTGTACTACTAAAAAGCAACCACACTCGATAAGGGACATTTCTTTCGAAATAATAAGAATAGTAATGTAATGTGAGCATACATGTACACTTAAAATATGATATTACAGTGTTAAAATTATAAGATGTAAATTCAATATTAAGAACGCTGGCAGATGTGAGACATCCGTTTGGAAATAGTAGAAAAGTTTTTAAAAAGTTGAAGCTTTAAGGCTTGGATATACGGTCTGAATAATCCTTTGAGAACTTATATTAGAAAAACCGATATAGATACACTAAAACGTTTATAAAAAATATTTGTCTTATTTTTTCTACTTCTCACACTTTCTAAATATATTATTTTGCATAAATATATCTAAAGTGCTTGTGAATTACTATAAGATTAAGATCTTTCATTATATAATATAGTTGAATTTAGTTTAATTGCGCGTTTCTTTGTTCAGAAAATTAATTACTCATATCATTGTACCATGAGAAAATAATACAGAGACCATGCCACACACAGCACGCTCAGTTTGAGTTTAGAAATTCAAGCCTGGCCTCATAACTGTGCGAGACATAATCAGAAATTATAGTCCTCACTCCTCTTACATATATTACAGCATACGTCTCCGAGAAAGAATTTACGAGAGAGATGCCAAATAAAACAACATGCGGCAAACTAAATCTTAATATCTTCGATTAATCACTCTCGAAATGATTAAAAGATCTATTTCAGCAATCTACTTCTACACAGTATACGGCATTTTCGAAGAAGTATTAATAGTTTAGAAAAATATATTCGCATTTCCCAACTTGGAAAGTGTACCTTGAATATATCAGCGCAACCAGGAGTTTGCAAAGGAATATATATATTTATTGAGTTTTTTTTTTTATTTATTTTATTTTTGGTTTTTGTTTACTTCCCTTTAACCGAATTGCTATAACGGACTATTGTGAGGAGCAGAATCAGAAGGTTCGACCATGTATTGTTCAATTAATTACATATTTCATTAACCCACTCTTTCTAATCTACTTGAAAACTTGTGATGTTAGATTATAATTTTGCAGTGAAATAAACGGGGGAAAATCAAGGGTTAATTAAAGCTTAAATTTTCCATAAGGACATACGTCCACCTTATCATTACTTAAAGCTACACCACCTTGTGGGCCTGATGAGGAACATCGAGAATTTGTTTTAATTGTGAACCCCATCCTGAAGCAACTACTAAAGCAGCGTGGCGCGTGTGTGATTTAGACAAAAGATCTCTTAAATACATTACGAATCAGGAATCGGAAAAAGACCTAAAGATTGAATCTATTTTATTTACACTCGAGCAACTGCTCCTAAATGCGAGAGAATTTGCCTTTTGAAACGACAAAATTTTTATCAAGAACGATCGGAGTTGAACTAAAATTTATACAATTTATTATAGAATAGGTACCCTCATTTAACCTACTGTCTTTATAAAAGCGTCTCCCAAACAATTATATTTGAAACACATTTTTTTTCTGACACGAGATATGTATTTTTCCGGAGGAGACTAGTGAGTGCGCGCTTGTGAGAATGACATTCCGGATCAATATGCGCTTTGACATCAACAGTAAACGCGTATATCGGTAAACTCTATAATCATAGCTCCTCTCTCATATACAATCTCATCCGACATGAAAGTAAAGAATCATCCTCAAATTGAGATTGAGGCAAAATTTTTGAAAAAAGGAATTTGCAGTAAGTATGGAACTTTACATCGCCAGAAACAGGATGTGCTTCTATTGTTGTTCATTAGAATTTAAAACTCTATGGTTTCGGTATCGTGAATATTAACGGATTCCCATACTGAAAAGAATTTTTGAGAGAAACTTTGTACGCATTACCATCTATCCTTAAACTGTTTCATCTCATTCGCCAAGATGCGAAATACCAGACAGGCAAATAACAACCTAACACACGATTCCCAGTACCTAAAAAGATCTGACCAATTTAAACAAACACAATCATTGTATCTACAAACAATGAGATGAATATTAATAACTGATCATTTTATAAATCAGATGAAATTTCACCTCTTCCCAAATTTTCTGATTTCCTTACCCGAAATTGATCTTTCATACGATACTTGTTATCCTTGTCAATTGGAGTGGATACAACTACGAAGTTTCTTCACACACTTCGAAAACGACTCTCTCTCTCCAAAAAGAAGAAAGCTCATAAATAAACTCGTATTCAACTGTAAGCTTACACTAAGATAATAACTTTTGCCTATAATTGGATCATCGTTTACGAAGTACACATTTGACATTTTCGTATTCGGATTTATAAAATTTGTCTCTAAAGGGTTAATAACGACATTTCGAGACATTAAACTCGTTCCCTTTTCCAAAAATTTGAATAATATAATATGAATTTGACTTCGACGAAATCGAACCTGAATGCGGACCAACACGGAAATTTGACGTGTGTTCTGCCTGTTTTGAACGCGGAGTAAATGAACTATTTGGAAAAAATTCATGCCTTCCTGGCTTATTATTCTCATATTTACTATATAAACTTGCAATTGGAACATAATTTGGATCCAAACAACTTACCTTTACATCAAAACTTTCATCTTCAAAATGCGTTGGATGCGGTGACATTCTACCACTATTTCTTTTTACGCAATTCGTTTTGGGCTCGAAATAATTTATTTTTCTAATTAATTATTTTAGAGATTTATTTGAATAATTAGCACCTCTGCTATGTATATTTGTCGATTTATGACACTAATTAACAATTCCGAGTTCCTTTTTTAGAACCATTTTGACCTCTGTCAAAGTTTGAGTTTGAACGGTTTTGAACGTGCTGAATTTGGCCCGTGGGTTGACCGGGACGAAAATTCGAACGGAGATTTGAATGATTCGGAGCATAATTATTCTGCTCAGATTGAGTTATATACCTTACCCTATTTAATCCTTCAGGAGAGAAAGGTTCCCAAGTAGTTCCCTTGCACCTACCTTGCGTCCCACGTACATGATTTTTCTGGCACATTGTGCAAAAGGGGCGGAATATACATTTAGAAGTCGGATGTCCGTGATTTTCACAGGATTTACAAAAGAGAACTTTACGTTTAGGTTGATTATTAGATACAGAATGATGAGAATTATTAGAAAAACTTGAAGATTTAGGCATATTTTTCGTATTATAAGCCTGAGAAAATGATTGTTGAGCAGCACCTTTTTCAGCATGCGTAGAATATATTGAACATTAGAAGTTTGATAAAGATTATATATATATACTTAATATATTATGTTATTTACCTAGTTGCGGATGAGATTTAAAAAGGTAAACCAATAGACAATCTGTGGTTTTTCTTTAAAAATAGGACATATGATCAAGATAAAATGAACTAGAGCAATTCATTGTTTCATTTACTTTTTTGACACTTTCATATTCCGAACTATTTTTAAAAACTTTATCGAATTCGAAAAAATCTAAACCTATTCCAATCGAATTCGCCAGTTTACACACCTCCATTGAAGTGTCGATTAGAATATTTTGCATAGTTTCTACTTTTTTCGCAATATTAATGATACATCCTATATATAGTAATGTAATTCATTATATTCCATTAATTAATTTACGAATTCGTTGAAGGCTTCAATTCATAAATTCATTTCTTTGAACAAATCGGATTTAAAATGAGACTTTACAGTTCAGTTTATTTTTTGAACTCTTCCCAGATTTATTCGGTATAATTCTTTAAATTCAGGTAGGTGGTAAAATTATATAAGAAATGCACACGTTACCTGTCTATCTGAGAATATTATTCTCAAAAAACTAAACGTATGTACATATCAGGCTTCAGATAATTTCCCACTCCATCTTTCATTATAATCAAATATCAATAAAGTTAGGGCTTGGTCCAAAAAATTTTTCTTCCTCAGATGCCCCGTACCCATCTATTTGCTTACTACTTACCTATACCAATCCCTTCTTTTTTT